>BHFT01027476.1:0-70497 GCA_004320025.1 Laticauda laticaudata
GCCCTGCTCTCCTGGAAGAGCAGCTGCCCAGATCCTGGGGGCTGCTTGAAACGAGGAAAAACGGCACTGAAGATCGCTGGTGATTGCTATCTTAACAGAAGCTTTCAGAGACACAGCTACTGACTGAAAGGAGTTGAGTCAAAAGCTGGGGTCTCTCCCGGGGGCTGGCTTTTACATCTTCATACAGACTCAGCTAAATGACATCATAGGAAGGAGTCAACCCATCCTGGGCTCTCGATGCAGCATGGAGGAGAATGGAAAAATGATAGAAAAGATTCTTTACTGACTTCTGATTTCTTCACAAAACTGTCATTCGTGCTTCCATTAACTGAAGAAAGCCTTCTGTCCATTTCTTCAAATTGTACAGCAATCACAGACTGCAGTGCCAAAGAGCAACAATCTGCTTTCAATAAACTAGTGCTGCTTGAACATGGCCTTGACTGCTCAAGTTCTCTGTAAAGGTCAATGGTGTAAAATGCTTCTAACATTTGCAACTCAAATCCCAAGAGCTTGGCCTCTGAGAACTGGAAAAGCTGCCAGTCCAAATTGGGAGAGGCATAATTGAGTGAGGCTCAGTTCATGAAGTCAGTTGGTCTTGACTGGAGACAAATCAAAAAATCCCCAAGCTCTCTGCTTTGAACTGCTTTCACATGTAGAAAAACAAATGGGACTTGAAACTTACATTTACTGCATGTTTTCCAGACAAATCTATTATTAAAACCCACCCAGTCAACCACCCAAAGAAATATATTACAGAGGCAATATAAATTGAAATGTGTGTCAAGAAGTCTTTCTAATGGCAAACCAAATCCTGTCCCTCAAGTATTCTCCATGTAAGGACAATTCAAACATCTCTATTGTTAGATTTACTTTACAATGGGTTTGACACAGTGGTTAAAGTGCAATATTGTAGACAAACTCTGCCCAAAAGTCTGGAGTTCAAGCCTGATGGGACTCATGGTTATCTCAGCCTTTCATTCTTCTGAGGTTGGTAAAATAAGAGCCAGGATTGTTGGGGGCAATATGCAAATAATGCTTCTGCATTGTAAATTGCCCAGAGAGCGTGGTAAAGCACTATGGGCCAGTATAGAAGCCTAAATGGTATTGCTGTTGTGATTTACTAGGATTCCAAAGTCCATCAGCCAGAATCATTCTGAACACACAATATTGTTTCAAGAACCCAGCTCACACAGACCTTACACAGAATTCTATTGCTGCTTAGTTCAGATTTCCTTCCTTTTACCAGTATAATGAGAGGTGAATCGTGGCTATTATTAAACAACTGTGAAATTTGGAAATTTGGAAAATCCATAGAATCAAACCTGAAAACTTGGGGCCTAACACTACATCCTAGTCCATTTGTTGCCCAACCTGGTTCCATAATTCACTTTAAAATTTACAGGTAGTCCTTGACTTACAATTCATTTAGTGACTGTTCGCAGTTACAACGGCACTGAAAAAAGTGACTTATGACCGTTTTTCACAATTACAGTCTTTGTAGCTTCCCCAGGATTTATGTGATCAAAATTTAGATGCTTGGCAATTGGTTCCTATCTATGACCGTTGCAGTATCCCAAGGTCATGTGATCAACTTTTGCTACCTTCTCACAAGCAAAGTCAATGGGGAAGCCAGATTCACTTAACAACCGGATTACTAACTTATTGCAATGATTCACTTAACAACTGTGGCAAGAAACGTCATAAAATGGGGCAAAACTCGCTTCACAAATATCTCACTTAACAACAAACATTTGAGGTTCAACTGTGGTCATACGTCGAGGGCTAGCCATATTTCCTATATTTGCTGTGCACCATATATTTTCAATTCCTTTTCTCTTACACCAAATAGCTCCAGGAGTGCAATTGTGGCTGCACTGAAAATAAATATGGACAGATTTAGTCTTGTGTTAAGACACGTTTTTGTGAAAGATCAAATTCTAATCAAGTATGTGGTACCTGGGGAAAAAAAGAAATCTTTACAATGCAAAACAGGTCAACTTTAACCAACTGTAAAAGAAAGCTTCAAACAGGTTTTTCCTTTTAAACCAATCTACGGTAAGGAAAAATTTCAACCAGCAAGCGCTGTGCCAAAATAAAAAATAAATAAATAAACACCACTGTTAATAAATCAATAGTGCTGTGTTAAGCATCAGTGTCAATGCATTTTTCATTCTTATTTTTAAATGGGCAAGCCCTAGCCAAAACTAAAAGCAGTGGCAGCATAAAAAAGCTTTAATGAAAGCAAAATCTTAGCTACACGCACGTGTAGCGTGCGTACAACACATGCATCAAAAAGACACCTTTGTGCTAGCAACAAAAATGAAATGCTCAACTATTTGTACTGGACAAAAAAATTCTACATAAACCAATCCATATTGTGCAGGGCGCTGTGAAATACACAGGATTGCAAAACAGAACGTTCACACTAATCAATGACAGCAGTGCTGCATAGAGTATTTGCAGAATTACATAGTCTTTAAAACTAAACCACATAAAAATATTTTCCACTGTTTCTCATAAAATTGTATTTTTAAAGTAGTAAAGTTAGATTAGAATAAAGCTCTTTTTTGAACTGTCTATATCCCTGCATGCCATTTAACTAACCATTTGAAGGGGAACAATACAGGTAGTCCTTAACTTACAACAGTTCATTTAGTGACCATTGAAAGTAAAAGTAACTTATGACCCTTTTTCATACTTATGACCGTTGCAGCATCCCCATTGTCACATGATCAAAATTCTGACGCTTGGCATTTGTCTCATATTTATGACAGTTAGTTTCCCAAGGTCAGGTGATTGCCTCCTGTGATTTTTCTGACTAGTAAAATCAATGGGGAAGCCAGATTCACTTAATAACCTTGTTACTAACTTAACAACTACAGTGATTCACTTAACAAGAAAGGTCGTAAAACAGGGCAAAAATCACTCAACAAACGTCTCACTTGGCAACAGAAATTTGGGGCTCCATTGTGGTCATAAGTTGAGGACTGCCTGCATAACTGTTCATTACAGATGCAGATCCCTAAAGTTAAGTATTTGACCTTTGCAGCAGGATATAAGTGGAATTGTCCTTGATTACCAATTTTCAGAAGTTAATTCGTGCTTCAAATTGCAGCTCACATAATTCTATATTTCAGTCGAAATTGTCTGTCTCCTTAACTCATTTCAGTCTGCCTTATCTCTCAAGAGGTAAGTTTATTCCCTTTTTAGAGAACAGCCGTGACCTTGAAGTCTTTTAAGGTTCCCAGACACTTCAGAGAGCATGCAGTACCAATACATTGCAATGTGGTGCCAAGTTTCTTTAGTACCCTATCTGGGCATCAGATCTTTACTAGGAGGCAGCATGCACAAATCTAACAATGCCAATGGACTGAAAATAAAAATCAATCAATCTACAATTCTGTTTGCATTAGCATCAACACAATTCAATTCTTGAGTGGCACAGTCTCATTTACACAAATCAGAATGAGCGCTAGAGGGCCTATTCCTGATTAACCATTAAATCGCTATGCCATGCATTGATCTTCGCTCTTTAAAGTGCTGGCTAATTTTTTTTTTTAAAGAAGCAATTCCCTAATAAAAACATACCATCAACTCTATTAAAAATGGAAAGAATTAAACAAGCGCCACACAGCATTTTTTAAATATTAAACACACTGAACTTTTTGGCACCGACTGATAATAGCCTGATATCCTTTCTTCTAACTTTAGAGATCTAAACGTCTTTTGACTGCACTGAATAAGTTTTTTTTTTTTCAACTCCATTGCCTTTGAGTAGAACTACACTACCTTGGCTTCTTATGAATATCATGGCAAATTGAGACATTCTCAGAGAAGAGGGGTAAAAAAAACAGAGTCTTTTAAAATATGATTTAGTGACTCATAAATGTGACAGCTGTATTAGATTTATTTGTTAAGGTCCTCTTCAACCATGTTAAAGCAGGATAGATTTTAAATTAGCCTTCCCCTTGCTGCTTACCAATAAATATGTTGGGACACTTAACTTGAAATTTTAGAGTTTAATCTTAAAGCTGGAAGGTGCTAAATCTGAGAACAATTAGGACAGTTTACTTTTTCTAACACAGAATCACAGTTGCCATAAATCATTTAATGATATAGTTTCAGCAATTATGGTCATTTAACAAAAATAATCATTTGAAAAGTAACAAAGTTCAAGAAATTGTCATCCATTTCTTATTCTCAATATGCCATTGAGTTTGAATTTTTCAGTGACAGAATGTTATCTTACTAATCTGGAATAGTTGCTATAAATCAGATACGTAAACTGATACAAATTGGGTTATCAAGAAAACCTGTTTCCAATCAACCAAATAAAGAAGTATTTATATGCTGTAATGTATTTTGTTCTCTTAATCTGCTACTACATGCAAACAACAAACCTAAGTTTCCATCTCCAGAGATGAACACCAACAAATCCAACAGTCCAAATCAGTGGCACTGTGAAAAGTAATACAAATCTAGACAATGCTTTTAAAAAATATCCAATTCTATCTGCCTCATTTGAATTGGAACAATCTGAGGAATGGTCATTTTCTTCTTTTTCACAATCAATATTATCTCTTATATTAAGCCTTGTGGCTAAACATTTCTCCTTCACTTTGAATTTATGGAACATTTCCTCTCCTTTTTGTTATATTTCTATTTCAGTTCCATTCTCTTTGTGTTATTATACAGAGGGGAACGTTAATTCAAGAGAAGTTACATGGAATTTTGAATCTTAACCATTTTTTAAGGTGATTATTTTAAATATGAAATCTACCCATTAGCAATAACCCTCTGCGCTGCATGCATTCAGATTTAATTTCAGGTTGAAATTTTCATTAGAAAACAACAACAAAATCTCTGAGAGAAAAGATGCAAGTAGTTCTTGTTTAGTAAGCACAACTGGGACCAACAACTCGGTCAATAAGCAAAGCAGTTGCTAAGTGAAAGCATGACTGTGCAAACTTACTTTGTTGTTGTTGTTGTTGTTTTGTTTTGTTTTTTGCTTTATAGACTTGCGAAGGTTGTAAATGTGAGGACTGGTCACAGTTATTTTTTCATCACTGTCATAACTGTGAACAGTCACTAAATGATAGTTGTTTAAATAAGGACTGACCACATTTGAGAATGAATGTTGAACTCATGAAATGATGGACCAGGCAAATGCAAAGGAAAGCAAAATCACAGGAGCGATTAGAAAGATTATTTTTATGATATTTTTATGATATATACATGTATACATGGAAAGAAGAGATAGAAAACACAGAGACATCAGAGGGCATGGCTGCATTTCCATGGTGTTTGCAGCATTTGCAAATTTCATCATTAATCTGTAGATTTTGAATGTCAAGTTGGTAGTTGGAGTATTTACATAGGAGGAGGAGGGAGGGAGGAATATTATATATCAGTGATGGCGAACCTTTTTGTTGTGGTGTGCCAAAAGCATGTGCATGCAACACGCCTGCCCCCTTACCTGCATTGTGCATGCACATGCCTCCCAGATGATTTTTTTGCCTATTTGAGGCCGTTTTCATTCTCCTCAGGCTCAAGGAAAACCTCTCCAGCCTTGGGAGGCCAAAAAATGAAACTTCCGGAAATACCAGAAGGGCCTGCTTTCAGCCTCCAAAGGGCCAAAGGAGCTTTGGGGAGGCCATTTTCGCCCTCCCGGCGGCTTGAGAAAAGCCTCTGAAGACTCGGGAGGGCGAAAATGACCTCAAACAGGCCAAAAATCAGCTGGTAGGCACTCGCATGTGCAGTGCAGGTAAAGGGGCAGAGTGGGGGTGTTGTGCACACATGCACAGGGGGCGGGGTGCACTGCGTTGTGGGTGCTGGCATGCACGCTCACACTTTCACTTTCCCATCACTGCAATGTAGCAGTGGTTTTATGCTATAGTTTTGTTCAGAAAACTGCAGAACACAAAATGTTCCAGTCATCAAAAAGCAAAAGGGCAGGTATCTGTATCTTTCACTGATGGTCTCTGTCTTATGAAACAGCACATATAGCAAGATATGTTCTAATTTGTACTCAATTAACATTGTATTAGTCAACTGAAGAAAACATAATCAGGTTATGATGCATTTCAAATTTCTTTATCAACAAGAAGTGATGCATGCATAATTTAAAAAAAGGATTTGTGATAATTATACATTTTAATTACTTTGCAAAAAGGTGATGTGCAGACTCTAAGAGAGTCCTTAAAATACTTTATAGTTTTATGCTTTTACAGCCTTGCCTGGATTATATATTATCTTGACAATATATTAACCACATGGATTTGAAATGTACATGTCAAGTTATTTGACATAGAACATACTATCCAAGATTAGATAGATGACTGCAAAATTTATAACTAGAGCTCTTACACTTATTTCTAGGCCACCATCCTTATCTATTTTATATTTTGCATAATGCATAGACACAAGCTTTTTAAACAGAATTCTGTGGAATCCTAAATTCTGTGAGACCTTGATGGGGGGTTCCGTAAAAGACAAAGGACAACACAGCCATTTTTTTTTTCATCACCACAATTTGACCTCTTTCTTCATGACTTGGAAAAAGTCAGAAAATCCTTGGTATCTGAAAACCCCATGGATCTTAATTTCTGCCTTCTTAGGAGAGTATTTCCCAGGGACAAGCCAATGATCAAAAGTCTACTTACAATACAAATTCACCTCACCATCAACATGGTGCAATTTTATATCATGGGTTTTATCTTTATATAGCACATGCACTTTGTCACACAGTTCCGTTCCAAATGTGATCAAAGTGTGAGTTCTTCCTCTTCTGGAGTAACTTGGAACCTAAAGTCTTTGTGGCACAGGGCCAAGTTATTTGCAGTATGGCTATTCTCTGAGGATATCTGCTGCCCTGGTGGCACCAGGTCACGTAATGTGGAAACACTCTAGATCCCTTTCCTAGCAGATCTTAGACAAGATACCTT
Source organism: Laticauda laticaudata (assembly GCA_004320025.1). Taxonomy (NCBI): domain Eukaryota; kingdom Metazoa; phylum Chordata; class Lepidosauria; order Squamata; family Elapidae; genus Laticauda; species Laticauda laticaudata. The sequence goes on from BHFT01027476.1 coordinate 6,945, forward strand.
CTAGGCAGCAGCCCCCTCCCCTGTTCCCCTGAGCTCTGGCAGGCTGCTACCCTGAAGACTTCTGGCTTCTGGAAAGTCTCAAAGGCAAAGCTTTTCTCATAAGCAATGGGTAGAGTGAGGTTAGAACCCAGTGGAAACTGTTTTTGCAGATGACATCACAATGCCAAAACAGTTTATCATATATTGATATATCTCAACTAAGGGTCAGTAAAATAATTTTAGATGCTCTCATTTGGTCTCTCAGCTGACACTGATAATTAGGGCTCATCTAAAGAAGTTTAAGAACAACTACAGAAACTCTGCAATAATAAAATGCTGGTAGAGAATAAGACCTGAGCCAATTTATTATTGCTTTAGTTGTAAAGTGTTCTTTTGCAACATTTTGAAAGGCTGACTTGGTAGGCAATCCGGTTTCTCCACTGGAAGAAACTCTTTGTCATGCCCTTCCTACCAGCTTCAGAAGTTTAAAATTATATCACATTCTCTTTTCCATCTACCCAATTTCATATTGACTGGAACTTACCCAGCCTGGCACCTTATAATACAAGAAAAGAAAAATGCATAGAAAGGACACTTGCCAATTTAATCCCTTTCTTTTTCTGAGCTATTGTGCATCCAATAGTAGTCCGCTAACCATCAAAGCCTGGATCAATCCTGGCTGCATTTTCCTTTTGTCAACACAGCAACAACATACTTGCCAACTCTACCGCTTTGGGTGGTAGACTACCACTTTTTAGAGGTTTTGACCGGCTACCCATTTTCTCTTCTGATCTACCGATTTTGTAGCAAACCTACCATAAAATGAAATGGAAGTCATATTTTCCCTTCATTGTGCGTTGATTCCCTAAAATAAGCTAGTAATTAGAATACTAATAATAATTTCAAGGAACTCGTTCCTCAAAAACGCCGTATTCAGCCTTCTAATATGCACACAAGTCATGTATGCACACTGCAGTGGCGCACCAGTCTCTATCATATCTACGTGCAAGACTTACTGTACACGTGTACGTGTAGCTCATAGAGATGTATACATCTCTATGGTGTAGCTAGAACCACGCATAATAATAATGTTTTGGTAGCTCACATGTGCGTGGTGCGGCCGATGCGGCATACGGCGTGGCATGATCCCAGCCGGCTGTGTACGTACGTGATTGTATTAAATGTACATGTATTTTCATATCTAACCCCTCCCACACTCTCCCCCCCTCATGGACAAGCGCACTCGGGCTCGGTCGCTTCACTCCCTCGCAAAATCTACCTCTTCAGGATTTCAAAATGTTGGCAAGTATGCAACAACGAACTATGGTTACAGTGATTGTGAGAAGTATCTAGTTGCAAAAGGCCAGTTTCACAATGAATGTTAAATAAAAACAGGAGAAATGGTGGCTTTGCAACAAGCAGGTTCTCCCAATAGAAATTGTTCAGATTTTTCTTATAACCAACCAGATAAATTTAGACACGAACTGAAAGCATGAATGGGACAGTGCCAATTATTTGTTTTCATTCCAATTTATTGCCAAAGGATTTCTTATTGTTTAAGATCTTGCAATTGTTCAAAGATGAGTCACTGGCTGACATTTTTTCCATTCTCCCATTGGTCAGCTGAAGAGAATATTAAATGGTTCAAAATGTTTGCTGGCTGTTTTCAATACGTTGGTTGCACAATTTCACTGCCATGGAAATTTGCCCAATTCTGGCAGATCTCCCCTTAATACAACCTTAAAAGCATTTTATTCTGGATCTTATATGATCTCACACCCCATTAAAATATAACAAAATGAGATACCATATTCTCAGCTTTGGGAAATGATGTTAACAAATGTAATACATGTGCTTTGAATTTTAAGTTTTAAAATGCTACCTTTATTAAAATGGCATGTTATCATGAAATATCTGTGGTGTGCTGAACAGAGACTTCTGGAGCCATCTGTAAGGGCTGAATAAAGGTTTTAGGTACCCAATCGTCTTTCGATGTGACCCAACCCTGTTTCAAAGTAACACTGGTTTTCATGGAAGCTTTTTTTTAATAAAAACAGTAGAGGAAGCTTTTTTTTAATAAAAACAGTAGAAGTAAGAAAACATGAACCATATGCATGAATATGGGTCCCAAAAGTTGCTCCAGAATGATGGAGCATCACGTGCACTTCTCCAGACAGCAGAAATTTCCACGCTACCTGACACACAAGCACACAGTGTGATTACAGCAAGCAAATTAACACACAACACAAATAAAGGTGAAAAGGAGCCTTCATCTTTTTCTTCTCTCCCACTCATCATTCTTTAATTTAACATAGCCCATTCTTTTGTTCAGAAGGTTCTCCGGCAATTTTATCATTTGGTAAAAGGAATGTAATACAAATACATCACAAATGGTTAGCAATGACATCACTTAACAGATAAATAAAATATACATACAAAAAACTTGGGTACTTTATTAAAAAGTCTCTGTTAATTCAAAAATAAACTTTTACCTATGTTCTCTGGTGAACCTCAGCAGAGAAATGGATCATTCTGGATAATCATTCTTTTTGCCATGACCCTTTCGAGAAGTACATACTTTGCAACAAAAGTACTGGTAAAACACTGGAGTACTAATCACTGACAACTATGCATATACAAAACTTACCGTTCTCAAAACTTAGTATTACAGAGACTGCTGGGATGTTTCATCAATCTGGCTATTCCAGGGTGACAAGCAGTTTTCAGGAAACCAGTTTTACAAACAGAAACAGTTTATAGTACTCAGATGAAGGAACAGAATTGTTTCAGAGTAGGACCATGTCCTGAACATCACTTCCAGCTTGGAACTTGGAGACAATTACAGCATATAGGTGGTCCTTGATTTACAACAGTTTGTTTAGTGACCGTTCGAAGTTACAACGCCCCTGAAAAAAAAGTGACTTATGACCGTCTTTCAGACTTAAGAGCATTGTGGTCACATGATCACAGATTTTTTTTCCCTGTAGAAGTACAATGAAATTCTCAAAACTGAGTGATGTTTCTCAAGTCAGATACTCATACCCGCATTGCCTCAGTTTGTCTATCCATATGTTGGGGAACACACCAGCGGTGGGATTTAAATTTTTTTACTACCGGTTCTGTGGGCATGGCTTTGTGGGTATGGCAGAAGAAGGATATAATAAAATCTCCAGTCAGAGGTATTTGCCAGTTCTTCGAACTACTCAAATTTCCGCTACTGGTTCTCCAGAACTGGTCAGAACCTTCTGAATACCACTTTTGGAACACAGACATTATACTGAAAGTCATTCTTCTCTCCCTTACCCTCTGGAGTATAACTTTAATTTACTTTAAACCACTTTGATTCAAAAATCTAATTGTAGCTGACAGTGCCTGGATCAGCTTTGTTTTGAAGTTCAGCCATAAGCCAATGTGCAAGCAAAATAGCTTTTCCTACTGTTACAGTAAACAATTATACAAACACTGGGAAAAGATTAGCCTTCAAAAATAATATCAACTGAGATGACCTAACCTAAATTACAAGAACCCTTTCTTTCTTTAACACAATTGCTTTATCTAGCTCTATCAAATTAAAATTGTATGAAGAATTGTTAACCAAACTAAGAACAACATACGGTTTCTAAAACATATTTCTAAAATGTCGAGAATTGGGATCCTTTAAAAAACAGCATGTCATATGGTTGTTTACATAACAATACCGAGGAACTTAAGAATCCCATTCAGAAAATAATTTCCATCAACCAGCAGAAGAAGTTTCTGAAAAAGTTTTCAGAGTGGCAAGGCAAAGGAACTGAATGAAAATTGGGTCCTCAACCATTGTAGCAGTAGGTAATAGTTACAGAGTGACTTTTTTTTTCTTTAACATTTTTTTTAATGAGCCATGAAATCCATCCTATGGTTGGTTGCAAAGAAAAATATTTCTCTATCCATGTTTACAGGCTGGAGACTAAAACCAAATATATTTTTCAGTCTAATCGCAAATGGAAAGAAAATTAGATTTAACAGAGCAGATTCCCAAGGAATTGAATATGGAATGATGCTAAGCAACTCCATCTTCTATAATGTGAAAAAGAAAGCAATAAAATATTTTATCAAATTCAGATCCCACTTTCTGAAAAAAAAAGAGGGAAGATTAATAGTTTGATGCATTTTCCTTCATCTTTTCTTACTTAGATAACTAGATCTTCGAAGAGACTGTATCAAAATGGAAAGTAAAAGATTACTCTTAGTTTTAATAAGAGTACTACACAACCCTGTGACACAACTTTTGATTCAAAAATAGGGCAGTCTGATGTGACCAGAATGAACATTAAATTTTAGATTGATCATATATTTTTTAGTCCAATGCTGGAACAGTGCCATGATCAACTAAGAACAGCATACATCATAAATAGAAAAGTAATTGTAATAGCAAATGAATTTCAATAATAAGTCAATATTAAGTTACCTACATCAATAAACAGAATGACCATGGATGGGCAAAAGAGCAGTGGGAGGTAGAGAAACTTCCAACTTCCTGTAGGCTTCCCCACTGACTTTGCTTGTGGAAAGCAGGTCAGAAGTGTTGCAAATCACAACCATTTAACTAGGGAACACTGTAACAGCAACAACTTTGAAAAGAAACCTGGTCTGAACGAACATCATGGAAATTTCAATTCCATAGGAGTAATGGGTCCCAGATTTTTTACACATTCTTTAAAGTTAGTGGATGTCAGATACCTTGAGTCAAAATCTGTTGCTGCATCGTTTGGGCTTATCTTGAGACTAAAACCAGATAAATACAATGAGTTTTAGTAGATTATGGACAGATAATATTGATTCCCATCACAAGAAGATCTGCATCTGTATTTCATTCTATTTGATGAGCAAGGTCACAAAATAAAGTTGGAATGCACATTTTAAAATCTACTAGATTGCCACTTTTCCCTGAACTTTTATGGTTTTCTCACCCATTAGCTTTGAAAGCATTTTAATACAATGGCTGACCCCTTCTACTCCCATTGAGTTAGACTATTTGACGTTCTTTGGCAAAGTCATTTGAAATCCCTGAAAGTTAACCAACAAAATATTAACATCTCAGCTTCAATAGTTTGTTTTGCAAAACTGATACAGTACTGTACAACATGTATAAAAACATGGTATATGAACCCAATGCCTATTATATGGAAATATATAACCATCAATAGCTGATTTCAGAAAAACTTGATCTTCCTGTTACATTTTTCAAATCACTGTTTTATTTGAACCAAATTCCAAAATATCACCACTACAGTTCATAAACTGTATTTCAAGAAAGTTATACAACAGTAGCATGTTTTTACAAATTTCTCATTTTAAAAGTCTAAATGGGATTCAAAAACAAATGAAGAATGAACCCAAACTCCATGAATAAATCATGTGTAATCATTCAGACATAATCATAAACTGCATTTGCAATCAATTAACCATAAAATTACGTTGGATATAAATTCTTGTTCAGAGATCTAAAGCCAGCCATACATTTCTTGATGACTCTTACTGCATATGATAGCCAAAATAAAAAAGCTATTGTTGTGTTGCAGTACGGCAATTTTCTCCCTGGAAACTGTACATATTTCTTCAAGATTGAAATCAATAAGCCAAAAAAAAGGTGAAATGTAGATGGAATATAAGCATGATTAACTTTCTTTAGTCTGGAATATGTGTTTTATTATACTCTTCTTAAATGGCATCTATATTATTTTACATATTATGAACAGCGTTTACAGTGTTTCAACTTGTGGAGTGAAAACCAATTGAACCAGATCAATGAAAACTTTTGTTAAATCTGAAGAAACCAAATCTTGATAAACAGATTACTTTCTAATACTATTTTAGTTCTGGTGGGGAGTGATAAAACAACCCTAGTAACACAAGAGAGATATCTTTGTTTGTGGACTGTAAATTCTAACTTCATGCAGAAAGGCAGCCACAGATATGTTTTAGTAATATGCAAATATATTTATATTTAATCACCTAATTAATCACTGATTACCCAACCAGATTGAGGCAGATTAGTCCATTAATTAAGATTTGTAGCAGACTAGTCCCTAATGGTCCAAGCTCTGGGAAACAAATAGCCTGCCAAACAGATTCAACATTTGAAGTTGATATAAACACTGCCTACAGATAATCCATATACAGGTAGTCCTTGACTTACAACAGTTCACTTAGTGACCATTAAAAGTTATAACAGCACTGAAAAAAATAACTTATGACCATTTTTACATTTATGACCATTGCAGCATCTCCAGGGTCACGTGATCAAAAATCAGCTGCTTGGCAACTGACTCATATTTATGATGGCTGCACTGCCCCAGGATCATGTGATCACCTTATGCAACCTTCTGACAATACAAAGCCATTCACTTAACAACTGTGTTACTAACTTAACAACTGCAGTGATTCACTTAATCACTGTGGCAAGAAAGGTTATAAAATGGAGCAAAACTGTCTCACTTAGCAACAGAAATTTTGGGCTCAATTATGGGCATAAGTTGAAGACTACCTATACTGTATGTCCCTCCTAGAGTCAAAGCAGTACAGGTAGTCCTCCACTTATAACCACTTTTAAAAACTAATGTAATGTATCAGAGTAAGAAGTAGGTCATTAAAGATACAGATGAATATTAAGAAAGGCCTAATGTTTATTTTCTGTTCTCTCATCTGCATCTTTAAAAATATATTTCTTACTCTGAAAAAGTACACTGGGTTTAAAAGTCCTAATGTCTTATATGGAACATCCATTCAGGTCTTTTGGTGACAAGATGGAAATGGTTTGCCATTACCTTTCCCAGGATAGGTGTGTATACCTGTATGTTTGTGTAGACTATAGCATAACTCCTCTGAGGTGGCCTATTTATCCAAAAACTAACCAAACTTGATCCTCTTTGGTTTTCTACATAACCAAAGCCAGCAGCTGTTGCTACCTGTTGCGGTAAACTTTAAACAACTGTGACCCAAATGACTATGATTAATCTTGTAGCGAAACTTAAGTTATACTATCTATATTTCCAAGATCTTCAAAAAGGAAAAGTTCATTTTCCTATTCCAGAAATAAAGGAAGTGGACTCTCATTTGTGTAAAATTGTTGGGGGGGGGGGAATGCATATTATATGGTAAGCTACAGATGGCAGTACAAACATTGTTTTTTCCTTAAAGAAAACCCAAGTTTGTCACAACAAAAAAGCCTCTCAGAGTATTACAGTTAACATGAATTTCAAATTATATTCCTATAGACAACAAAACTATTTTTGCTTAAATGAATGCCTCAGAAACTTTCATTTTTACTTAACTCTAGCTTTAAGCTTTCAGGTTAAGATTTACTTTGGATCAAATTAGATTACTGGTAGCTTCATAAAAATGTCTATGCAGGGATTTTTTGCAGTTGTTTTTATGTAGTTTGCCATTTCCCCTTAGCATCTTAAATTTACATAGGGTGGAGAAACACTGTTGAAAGAGAAATATGGCTTCTTGTTTATTCTAGCCTATTCGTTTAGTTCAAACTTTTCTTTAAAATGAATGTCCAAGGTTTTGCAAAATCTTTCTTGAATTTGAAAACTGATTTTCTCCTTATAATTACACCAATAATGGAACTGATACAAATGACTTGGAAGAAAGGCAACACTAGGAAAAAGCAAATCAGGCAATTGGAAGTACACTATTTTAAATAATTTAAAGTAAAATAGTACACTATATACAATAATCGTAAATAAATACCCAAGTTCTGCCTTAAAAGAGTCAGGAAAAAAAAAAAAGNAATAAATACCCAAGTTCTGCCTTAAAAGAGTCAGGAAAAAAAAAAAAGAAATAGACATTTGTACTATGTACTATGGATTTACATAAAGTTAAATAAATACATAAATAGTATAAGTCTTAACCACAGGAAGAATTGGTTGGCAGCACTTACAGGAAGTAGGTGCGGTACATGTGGTGCATTTTATGCCATTCAGAAGCGGAAGCTCAGTAAAGCAGGCTTTCTTGACCAAAAGAATAAGCTCTCCAACAGTGCTCAGCTGCAGCATTCGCGAAAGACCATGCCAGATAGATAGACAAGAATCTTTGACTGGATAAGGAAAGAGAGAGGCACTAGTATTTGGACAAATCTATCAATGACCATCAATACTGAAGAATCGATGTTACTTCCATGGTCTCCAAATACCAGTTGCAAGGCAACCATGGGGTAAGAGAAATGAGCTTTCATCTCTGCTTGTGAGCACTCCAGAGGCAATTTGTTGGTCACAGTGGTAATTCTGTTAAAGATAAGAGCAGTGGTGGTATTCAACCAGTTCTGCCTGGTTCTGGAGAGCTGGTAGGAACAATTGCCCAGCCTCCCATACTCACCTTTATCCACTGAATTTGAAGCGCAGCTGCTTTGCGCGGCATAGAAGAATGCCGTGCAGCAGCTGCTGAAGTGACCGGGATCATGCAGGCTTGCAGGAGGCGAGTTAGAATGACTCTGCGCCTGCGCAAACGCCTCTGTGCCTGTGCAAAGTGCGTGTTTGGTGCACGCGTGCATGCAAAGTGTGTGCACCGTGCAAAACGCGTCCACTAAGCCACACCCACCAAACTGGTGGCAACAATAATTGAATCCCACCACTAAGAGGTGTAGGAAATCTGCATCCTTCCAAATACTACTGAATTATTAATTCCCACTTCCACCACTGTGCTTGGCCTACCCATGTTTTGTGAACCCAGCTGGTATAGTCCAGGTTTTACAAGTAGTGAAAGAAGTCACCAATTGCGGTCCAGCCAATACAGAAAGAAATATATATATATATATTTACTGTAGATTTATTGTAGATTTTAAAGCTCAGTTGTGCTGCAACCTAAATACCCCACAGATTCAGAATCCTTGCCCACACCCTAAGAAGTGGCCATCATACCAAATATTTTTCCGTCTTCCCAGATTACATTAGAATCACTCAAACCATCTGAAAAAACAACTATTTAAGAGTTTCCCTTCTTGAACTCTACAAGCATACCTCTTATAACTAGCCATTGCCAATACTTTCCTCCACAAAGCCTGCTTCCATTTTTTTCCTCTTCCCAAAGTAGTTTAACATTCTCCTAGTCAGTATTCATCACTATTTTTGTACCTAGTCTTCAATTGAGTGTTTTATCTACACCCACACACTCCTGCTGGTACCTCTGTTTTGTTCATGAATTGTGCCTTTTCTGATATATAGTAAACAAGGGCACACTTCTCCAAATATTGAAAATAAAAAAAGTTATTTATATTTCACTTGCAGTAAAAATAAGTTACTGTAAAAACTGGGACCAAAAATAAATGAAAACATTTCCCACTAAGTCATCTCTAACATGTTTCCATTTCATTCAAACACTTAGAATTGTTAAATTGTTAAAATTGTTAAATTGTTAAAATAACAATTCCTGACAAAATGTGAACCTCCCAAAATGAATCAACAGCCATAGATAATTTCTTTCCAGAACTGAAGTACAGGTGGTCCTCAACTTATAACCACAACTGAGCCCAAAAATTCACTGGCGAGGAAGACAGTTGTTAAAGTGAGTTTTGTTCCATGTTGCAACCTTTCTTGACACAGTTGTTAAGTGAATGACTGAAGCTTTTGATAACATGGCTGTTAAGTGAATCTGGCTTTCCCAATTACTTTGTCAGAAGATCACAAAAGATGGTCAATCACGTGACCCCAGGATGAAACATCTGCCGATTGCCAAGCAACTGGTTTTTTTATCACATGGCCACAGGGTTGCTGCAACAGGCATAAGTGAAAAACAGTCATGTCACTTTTTCCACTGCTGTTGTAACTTCAGTCACTAAACAAATGGCTGTAAATTGAGGACTGCCAAGGGGTGGGATTCAACTGGTGTTACTACCGGTTCGGTGACTACATTTTGCTACGTGCGCGTGTGTAAAAAAAACCATCAGCTGAGCCACCCAGACAGCTGAAAAGCACTACGCGCGGATAAGCAGCGTTTGAAAAGCCTCTTTTTTCCTGCTTTTTCAACCTCAGCTGTGCCGCGCAAAGTAGCTGAGGCTGAAAAAGCAGGAAATAAAGGACAGGTAAAATCCCGGGCAGGCAGGTGGGCCAACCAGCAGCAAACACAGAACTGGTTCAGTATCTGCTGTTCTACAGAGCTACTGACTCTATAGAACTGGGCAGAACTGGTAGCATCCCACCCCTGGCACTACCTATAGAGTCATCATCAGCCAATCACTGTTATCTTGCTCAATCTTTCTGTCCCTTTCGCTCTGCAGGTTTGGCAGAACAAAAATCCCCTCATCCTCTATAAAGATCAACTGCAAACATCCCCTTCCTCATCCACATTGTATATATTTATATATGTATATCACATATATTATGCATACATATATACACACACACACACACACACACATATATATATATATATATATATATANCACACACACACATATATATATATATATATACATACATATAGACAATATATATGGCCATTTGCAACCCCCCCCAAACTGAACAGTTACTATAAAGTGGTAGCTCCAAAAATACTAAGTCATAATTCGTCTGTTGCACTGAAAAAATGTTATATTACATGTTAGGATAGCATACTAATAATTTTGCAATAATGGGAATGTTTTTTCTCTGAAGGCTACAACCCACTAAGAAAACCAGCAGAGTGAAAGAGACAGTCGGTAGCCAGACAAAAAACAAAAAGACACCAATCAGCCCTCCAAGATTTCTCCACAAGACATTATAATAATATAATATATTATATAATATATATAAAAGAGAAGAAACAAACAGGTCCTTGTACTGTATAGTCCATGTAGGATAAGCAACTGTAATCAGTCTAAGTGGCCAAGATCAATCCATCAGGCATTTTAAAGTGGACTTCACAGAATGATAAACAATTTATTTGGTCATATTCCATAAATTCAGGGCAATTATTATGAGCTGTTGTGCCACCTTTCCCCTTTAAGGACCTGTAAACAGCTTGAAACTTGGCAGGAGCCCAGAAGGCGGGCTGAAGCAACAATTCCTGCCAATCAGAAAACAGATTTCCCCAAAGCTCTGCAAAGCTTCAGTATTAAATGTCTGTTTTCCAATTTAGCTTACACTACAGCTGAGCTAGAAAGAAAACAGCTCAGACACACTATGCCCTAAGAACCCAGGGGACTGGAGCTGTTTTCCTCAAGGGATGCAAAGACCACAGGCTGTTTTTAAATCAAATTTTAGGCCCAGTGACTCTTTACCCAGCAAAAGCAGCATTCATCTCCAGTGCAATTTTGCAGCCTAATACAAACCTATGTAAAATAATTAAGTGCAAACACTTCTCCAAAGATATGATTAAAATTGACTTGTTTTAAAATCTGCACAACTAGCAGATTTGGAGTCTTCAAACTGGCCAAGCGTGCCACAAAAATGTCATATAGCAATTGCTTTTTTTTTTTTAGTCGTTATTGTAATTTTATCCCTTTCTTCACAGACATCAGGGGGCAGCAGCAACTGCTCCCTTGAGCCATACAGGAACAGTTTGCAACAATGCTTATCAGTGACTAAGGGCTCACATGTTGCATTTGCACAGAGGCTGTTCTCAAACCTTCTCTTTGTTTCTCCTATTTGTTCCTACCCCGAAGAATTAAAATTGCCATTCTTTCATAGCTTTTTCACTTCTGTGCTTGCTGGTTGCTGCATCAGGCCACTGGGACTGCATCTACTTTGTAAGTATGACAGTCAAAGAGCTCCTCAAAATTCCTAAACAAATATTGGCTGTTCTGAAATTTTGTCCAGTTTCTACATGTTCATTCCTCCACACTTAGTGCTCTACAACATGTCATCCTGACTTCAGTACTGGAGACAGTTAGCACTGCAAGAAAATTATTGTACTGTGTTTGTTCCCAGCTCAACATCAAGTGAGATTATTTGAAAGAAAGCAGTTTTGCAGTAAAGCCATGGCATCTAATCCTTGGACATCATTCATTCCTTTAAATCATATTTATGTGATTTGGAGGCTTTTATCAAGAAATTATAAGCATTTTGCTTTGTACTATAACTCCTGGGCATAAAACTCTCAGAGTAAACAAAATCCCACACAAACCCCAAATAATATTCATAGAAAATTAATATCAATGCAGCACTTCCAGTGCTGGAACAAAACAGATCTCAGACTGGAAAGGTTTTTTTGCAGTCTGAAGAGATGCATCTGCACTAAACTAACAAACAAAAAGCTCGAAGCTCACATCTAGCTTTTCAGTAATTGAAATAGCCTAAGGTAGACTTTTACACAGAAACTAATTTAATTCCATGGCAATGGCTAAATGAAGTGTGGTAGGTTTTAGAGCACAAGCAGCTATAGGTATGACAAAATTGGTCAAAATTGGACCCTGGATGTCTTCCAAGTTGTTTTATGTCTCAATACTTTGCAAGCACATCACAATATTTCAACAGCTAGAGTATCATGCTCCTCTTAACTGGGGAAGGTCTGAGAAATTGCTGGAAGGATAATAGTATGTCACTCCAGAAATACCAACGCACAAAGCTCAGTGCATTTTGGGTTGGTGATTTTAATTATTTAAAAGCACAATCTTCTAAAATACAATGAAGTCCAAGGCAGACAAAGATGCTGGCAAATCCTTAATTATTACAGAAAGCAACTAATGCTAAACAGGCAAAGTCCTAACAGAATAAAAATAAGTCTATGAATGAAACTACTGTAGATGTAACAGCTTTCATGTTCTACAGGGCTAACAGAATGATGTTGAAAGGGCCTTGCCTCTTGTTGTAGACTACTTATTTTTATTTAATCAATCTGTACAATTCTGGGCAGTGTACCACTATTACAACACACTATAAACTGAAAAAAATCAAAATAATAAAGCACCTGTGATAGCAAGACAAATTAAAGTACTGAAAGAATTGATATAACTTATTTTTAAAAACTTAGGAGAGTTGGTTGAAACTTGCAGGACCAATAGCAATAGTACTTAGACTTATATACCACTTCACAGTGCTCTACAATCCTCTCTAAGCGGTTTACAGATTCAGCATGTTGCCTCCAACAATCTGGACCTCATTGTACCGACCTCAGAAGGATGGAGGGCTGAGTCAACCTTGAGCATGGTGAGTTGTTAACGTTAATGTCTCAGATGTTTTCTGACAAATAGCAATTCTGTATTGTAAGGATTTACATTAATTCATACAATCTCTATGCACCAATTCAGAACTTCCACAACATTTCTGGTCTGGTCTAAGTGGCTACATATAACCTCATCCAAACAGACCAATTATCACCTCCAGCAGTTTTATTAGATGAGGAAAAAGTACCAAGCTCCAGGTAATACCACACTGGGATCCCAAGAGCTCAATCACCCCCCTCCAACCACTGACTATATCAACTATTTTGGTAGGGACAAAACCATCACCAAATGATGACCCCAATATCCAACTATTTTAAGCCATCCAGAAAAATACTGTGGAAAATGATCCCCAAATGCAGGTAAGAGGTCTAAATAAATCAAGAGGAACATATTCTCTACAACCATGTCACCTACCAAAACCAAAGCTGTTTCCATCTGATTGGATCTGAATTCTAATTGAAACAGAAGCAACATATAGCCATTAAAATGAAGAACACGCAGAACTAAACAAATTAGTGGCTACTATTATTCCATAAGAACTTGTCAGGCTCTAAACATACTTAATGTACTTTCATTCACTCCATGAGGCATTATGAAAATATGGTAGTGGGACAAGTTAAAAAAAAAAATACTGATGGCTTTTCCACCAGTTCCACCACGAATTGCACTCCCTAATGTGGAGTTGGGTTGGGGATGGCAAGAGGCATGTTTTGACTGGAAGGTTCAGCAATATGTCAAAAGCAAATCCATGGTAGCAGATAGAGGTTTTCTACCTCTCCTCTCGGGTGAGTGACTCTCCAGGAATAAAGTGCTGCCGCTCCCCCCACCCCAAAAAAAATGCACTCACTCTTATGTTGTCACTGATGACATTTGCTTGGAAATACATTTTATATCTTTCCTATTCAATCATCTCTTTCACTTATACTTCTTTCTTCACTCACTCACCCATTTTTGCTCTATTGCCTGATCCATTGGTCTCTGACCACTGATGTCACTTTCTCTATTGCCCAGTCCATTACCTTTCACATCTCCTCTATTTTCCATTACTCCTGTCCTATTTTCCTCCTGTCTCTCTTGCATACTTGCTTGATCACTTTTGCTTGGCTGTGTTTCGCTTGCCCTTCTTTGTCTCACTCATCCCCTTCAACAGACTGAACCCAAAGAAATATTGTCAACAGAAACATAATTTGTCTCTAGCAAGTTTAAAACCATCTGAAGAGTTGCATTTGCTTGCCCAGTGGCCAACAAGACACTTCTATCCAGAAGCAGGATATAAATGGAAAAGCTACCTACTTTGTCCTTCCGCATGCTTTTTCAAATAATGAACATGATATTGATTTATGTATTTATTTATATCCTGCCTTTATTATTTTTACAAATATTATGTGCTGGTAAGAATAGACAAATTCATGGATTCAGCTAAATGCCATTTAAAGTTGATTATCTTGAAATAATGAACCATAACCTTCTGTCTGTCATGAATTAACAGTCAGTTATCAATGAGTTTCACTGGATAACCCTAGGCAATGGAATTATAAGAGGGGAAGAAATGTATTTCTATCCAATTTCTCTATACCATGAACAATGATTATGTCTTCCATTAATCACCTTTCTTATATGCCTAAAAGTCCCAAATGTTGAAACTTTCCTCGAAGGAAAGTTTATCAGACTATTACTTTCTGAATCTGTTCTGTATCTTTTCTGAAACAGAGCAATTTCTGAACTCAATTCAGTATTCCCAGTGTGGTTACAAACAAATTTTCTAATAATTCCTAACACAATGCCTGTTCATTCTTATAAAAATTCTTATTATTATGACATACAAATACAGTCTGGCATAATATCGGCATTTAGACAAACTATAAATTGCAGTTTAAGTCGGCTTGTTTTCACAACCTGCGAGATCCTTTTTCATTTTAGATAACTTATGTCATTTAGGATTACATATGTTAATTGCTTTCTGGTCACACCACAAAAAGAGAGGGAAAAGAATGGTAATGGCATCCACATGAAACTAATCCACATGGATTATAATTTGCATTATATGATTTGAATTATATGCAAAACTTCATAATTTAATATATGAAAACATATCCTCACTAAATCTTGCACATGTACTGTATATCCTGAAAAAAGTTTGTTCCTGTTTTCTTCCAGGCATTGACGAAAACCTAATCTGTATTAGCTTTAGTGAGCTTGCTAAGTTATTTATCTTGATATCCTTTAATCCTATTAAAGTTCATTTTATTAACTTGAAATGGAAGAACTGCACAAGACTTAAAGACAAAGTACAGATCAGGTATTAACTTCATCAGAATCAGCAAGCCGTTTATACATTACATGAATACATTTTATGAAAGAATCCTGTGGAGAACTTCCAAATAAAGGAGTTCCCAGAAACACAGATGCAACAAATCTAAATCAAATTGATTTTTGTTGGTACAAAAAAAAATTGCAAACATTCACAACATTCTAAAACTGTTAACATGAACAAAGTGATTTTTTTTTTCTAAATATGGGGCTCGTGCCTAATTCTCACTCTTATTTTTATGATTGCATAACAAGTAATCTCAATAATTACCCAAATAAATTCTCATTTTAAGTCATTTTCCAATGAACCACCAGGATTCCTTAGGTGCATTTTAAAACTAGCTGGGTAGGAGCAATGGTCGACAGATTGAACCCAAAATTTTCTCTCTCCTGGCTTTTTTTTGACAGCTGTAGAAATGTCACCTTGAAAAAGCAGCAGCTGTTACAAATTATCCACTTAGCTGAGCAATCCCGAGTTTAAAAAAAAATTGTAAATGAAGGGACAAGACAGGAGTTCCCCCTCACCTCTTTTTTTCTTCTTGGTGCNCCCCTGAGTTTAAAAAAAAATTGTAAATGAAGGGACAAGACAGGAGTTCCCCTCACCTCTTTTTTTCTTCTTGGTGCTCTTTTGTTTCATATTAGTTCAGGTTCTAGAGAGAGTTAATAATAGTCTTCAAAACATTCTCTTCCTAGAAAGGTTCTCATTGCACAATAACAAATAAACCAAAACAAAGTCACCCTATGTATATCCTCAATGACAAGCTCATCACTTAAATAAAATCAGTGATAGATTTCATCATAATCCCTCAAAGTAGTATATTATTTTTCATTATCTCTTTGGGACAAGCTTTTACCTCAGCCCCAGTTTAAAAATGGGGTGGGGGGAGAGACCGGCATATTAAATAATTATTTATTTCTTTAATAAATTATACATTTATATAGCTTCCCGAAGGAAGAAGGAACGCTGAACTGCATATATGATTTAGTATAGTAAATATAGAAAATACATATGCAGTTCAGCTCTCTTCGGGTATTATCCGTCAGTGTAAGCGCTTTTAAGTTATAGCAACATTTCAGCAGAATCTCCATCTGCCGCGAAAACTTAAAAAGAATAAAATACATAATATATGTATATATATAGTGTTATATATGTGTGTGGATGCATATTAATAATAGGTGTTGGTGTTTGGTGTGATAGTGTTATGTGTTGTGTGTATGTGTGGTATGTTTTTTAAGTTTTCACGCTGGTACTTACATGTATGGCTATTTAGCTTCCCTTTGGGTCATTATCCCACGTTCATTGTAGTTGTGTTTTTAAAGTTAGTAGCAACGTTTCGGCAGAATCTTCATTCTGCCATCATAGCTTCTGCATTGAGTTCATCTGTGAGTCAGTCAATACAGAAGCGATTATGGTCAGATGAGATTCTGCTGAAAATGTTGCTACAACTTTAAAACACAACTATAATGAGTGTGGGAAAATAACACGAACAAAAGCTGAATACCATAACATGTAGATACCCACAGAAAACTTTATATATACACATACACACACACACACACATTTATCCCCTGCCACATATTAATCAAACACACTGCTTATGGTCTCCACCTCCCACAACTCAGCAAACTGATACCACTGCGTTTCGATGTCGTTTAGGTAAGTTTCAACATTTTCACTTACTTGTTTCCTAATAATCTGGGTTTTTTAAAACCAGTGTGTTTTTCCCCAAGCGAAGTAATCAACCAAAACTGGTTGTACATAAACAGATGAATCATGGACAAAGGATGCTTTTTCTAGTTTATTGTCTCCAAATTATATTTCAAGAGATAATGTCAAAATGTATCTTCAAGAATTTTCCTCCGAAATGTATAGCAGCCCACATTATTCTCTGAATTGACTGACATCTACCTCCTCCAGACGGATTTTAAAAAAGAACAACCAAGTAAGTTTCTACTTCAGTTCATTTGCTTTGTATCTATGCTGTAAATAAACTCCATCTCTCACTTAAAAAAAAAAAAAATAAAACAAAGCGATTCAACCACAGATCGAAAAGAGAGACTGAACAAAGTGGCCATCACAGACAAATGGCGTCGCGAGGCGGACAGCAGCGTTTCAGCACGAGCAACAATATCAAACATAATTTTTGATGCATTACCTGAATCTCTTCATTGTGTTGCTGACCATCCCTTTCTGCCTGATATCGAGCCCAGGGAAACATTCAACTGCTTCAGCAGGAGTGACAAGCATGAATTCAGCACAGTTTGTGACAGAGCTTTGTTCTGCCTGCAGTGTATTTACAGGAAGCCAGGGTTAGGACAGCGAGCAGTAGCAGACACCAACAAATTAGGCAATCTGAGTGGCCTTTCAGCCAGGATATGCCCATATTGGGGCAGCCAGAGGGCACAGGCAATGAGGAATGATTCTCTTGCTTACAAAGATACCCTCAAATCCTTCTCACAGCAGCCTCAGGATACAGGGGCAAGCTATGGCTACTACAGCATGATGTGCCAGATCATAGTTGCTGTGTATATAGTTATGGTGCAACTTGCATAATCGAGATTTCTCTTGCAATCAGCACCATTCTCTAAGCATTCCTAAGCGACCTTTTCCTCTTAAAAAAAAAAAAAAGAGATGCAAAGGGTGGGGTGGGGGGGGTTGGTTGGAGGTTTCTGAAACAAAAGCCCTGTCCCTCCCAAGAGACAAAACACGACAATGATGCCCCCCTTTTTGGGTTGACCCGCAATGCTTCAAGCACCCCAGTGCCCCCTTCTTTTTGCCTTGCCCTTGCAAGTAATCACTCCAGCCTTGAACAGGATCGCCCGAAACGAGAAAGACCTAGACATACTGTCTCTTCTCTTCCTATCTCCTCCTCCTCCTCCAAATAAAGAAGGGGGGGGAAAGGGGGGGGAGGGGAATTCTGGCTGAGATAGAAAAGAGAAATAACAACCTCTCATCCTCCTCCCCCCCTCCCCTATCACCACCCAAGCTGCAGCTGGGTCTTTTATATGCAGCTTTCTTTCTTTCTTTCCTTAATTCCCCCACCCCCACCCCAAAAAATAAAATACAAAATAAAATAACAGCGAAAGATTTCTCAAAAAGGGGGATGACAGCGCGGTTTAGCGTCTTTTCCCCGCCTCGAAGAGCGATAGAGTGAAGCAGAGGGTTTCATCTTGTCACACTCCTGGCTGCAACAAGAGTCTGAGGCAGCAGAATACAAACTTTTTCTCGCACCAAGATCCCCTTCTCCGAGACACCCCACCCCACCCCGCCCGCTCGGTCGTCATTCAGACCCTTCCTGCCCACCCGGCGTGGAAGACTCCTCAAGCTTTTGGGGCGTTGTTTTTTGTTTGGTTGGGGTTTTTTGCTTTTTGTTTTCTCCAGCATCCGCTTTTATTCAGTCGGCTGCCTGTTTGCATTTATTTATTTATTTATTTATTTATTTTATGCCGGTGGGCGGGGGTTGGGTTTCTTCTCCAGTCCTGAAAACATTAAAAAAAAAACAACACAAGAACAACAACCATGAACTACACAACTTGAGTTGAGCGTCCCTATTCAAAGAAAAGATCTGCTCAAAAGGAGGAGGACCGACGACCAATTCCCCTAACCACGCATGTTTTTTACAAAATCCTCCAGGGCATTCTCTGCTAGTCAGAAGCGGGGAGTCCTTTGAAACTTAACAAAAAGAAAAAGAGACTGTCCTTCCAAAAAAAAACCGGGGGGGCCTCCTCGACGCGCGATGCAACAGTTTGGCTGCAGAGGCGAAGGGTTAAACCGCGCGTGGGGGGGGACAGCGAGCATTACAGTATTGATTATATATATATATATAGTATATGTAGTATATATATATATATTATATATTATATATATATAATATATATATAATATTATATATAGTATATATAATATATAATATATATAATTATATTATATATATATATATATATACTAATATATTGGGTTTTTTTCCCCCGAAGGAAGCGAACAGCACATATATACATATACATATACATAATATAGTATACATATGCTGTAATGGCTCCGTCCCCCCCCAGGTTGTACCCCTTCGCCTCTGCAATAAATTATATAGTAGTATATACACACACACACATTATACACACACACATATATATATATATGACACAAAATAGACTCGGCGCGTGTGCGCAGACAGACGGCTCCCCGCTGTCGCCTGTCTGCCTGCCTGCCTCTTTGCTGTGGGAAATGATTCCCCACCTCAGGTTAATTTCGCCTCGCGCCCCACAGGAGATGTGGTGACACCCCCTCACTCCCTCCCGGCTTATCCCGCCAACCCTGAAGAGCCGAGGATGGAGAAGCGGCTGGTCGGGTGGTGTGGGTGGGTATAAAGTATTTCTTTCAGAAAAATAAAGAAGACCCGCAGTTTTGCTTACATGGCTCCTCCCCCATCCTCGCAGCCCGCGCGCCTTCTTTGCTCCACCGTCGGCGGGCTCATTGAAGACCGAAGCTTGGGCGGCGGGGGTAGCAGGCGGGGGGAGGGGATGGGGGGGAGAGAGAATGGGCCAGCTCCAAATGTGAAGGCGAGACACACGGGGGAGGCGTGCGCGTAAAGCTCCGCCCCTTTGTGTCCCAGCCCCGCCCCTCCTCCTTGAGGAGGAGGGGCTTGGCTGGTGTTTTATTTTCTTTGCAACTCCCGAGCGTGCAAAAAAAGGAAAAAAAAAAAATTAATCCCTCTTCTTCTTCTCTTTGTCCGAATTCCTCTTCGCGCTCGAGGTGTTTGCAAAAAAAAAAAGAAAGAAAGGGAAGGCCGACCAAAGGCGCGTCGCTGAAGACAAATGCCGGCGTGAACCGAGCGAGCCAGGCGGGAATGGTCAAAGCGTCCCGGGAGTGGTGGTCTGTCGGCTTCACACGACCCACATGTGGTTTGTGCATATGGTGGTTTAGAGACCGCTTCTTGAGATACGTGGGTTATTCTGGGTTATCCTCCTGGCGCCGGCCCGCCTAGGTAGGGGATGGGAGAGAGGGTGAGGCTGCTCCAGGAAAAACAAGCTTTTTTTATATATATACTAAAAACAACAACAACTCCTGTATTTTTCCAAGGAATACATTAGATTCGTTCCGGGGCTAAGAGCGGAGCGCCGAGAGATCCAGGGGAAATTAATGTCGCGATTCAATTGGATTGCATCTCCCAAACGCATAAACTAGGTTGCTTGTTTCTTTTTCTGCCCCGTTGGACTTTGGGTGGTTCCTTTTTTACTACTCGCCTGTCTGACACGTAGGAAATCCACAGAGTGATTATTATTATTATTTTTATACTGCAGCAGAAATAAAGGTAGAGCTGCATTCGGTGCTGGAATAGCAAAAATAAAAACAATTTTTTTTTAAAAAAAAATTAAATTAAATAAACAAAGATACTCCCCGGTATATCTCCTGGGGTATTTTTCTCGGAGTGTTTTCAATTGGCTGCTGAGCTGCAGTAAAGTTTATTGTAGTGCCAATGTCCTTGCTCACCCTTCACGAAGTTCTCTGAAAGTCACATACTTCTGATTTCCAGCTGGTTCTTGGCTTGAACTGATTTCTTGCTGTTTTCCTTTTAATCCCTAATTAGCTGTATTTGCAACAAGGAATGCAACAAGAGCCATTGATCTTCATTATCTCCATTCTAAAAAAAGCTGCTTCCTTTTGAATTTCAGATAGCTACACACCATCACAGATCTCCTTGACCCTGCCAGGACTATTCCAGCAGCCTGGAATTCTCAGTGATCGGTGCATCAGTTAATTTTAAACATTATAACTGAGTCCCTGAAAATCTCCTCTGTTATATCTCTGCCTTAATTAAGCAAAAGCACAATGCTTAATATCCAGAAAATAGATATCCATTATTTAATTGTTTCAAATAACTTTTTAAATTGCTGTTTCAAAATATTAAACTGCACAAGTGTATTAAAATTATGATTGTTAAACATGCAATCTTTTTGATGCTAGCAGAAGATGCTATGAATATCTGTGTGGGAAATAAGGCTATCCCACTATCTTCAGTGGGACATATTCTGTTATATATACACAGGTTCAGAGGGAGGAAGACCAACCACGTTGGATTTGTTTACATGAATGAGGGTGAAAAAAGCTGGGACATCTGGAAAGATAATGGTTGCATTAACATACCATATGAAAGAAGCAACAGATATTGACATGTATGGACTGGAAATTAAGAAAAAAGTTTCAGAGTTTGAAACAATTGCATTGGTGCCCTGATACTACTACCCATGCTTTGTAAATAAATTTGTTAAAGTACACCTATTTCAGAAAATAATATGAGATGGTTCACTTGACATAATTCGTATTGCTTGCATCAGTCCATACAGATGAGATGCATGCTTGCAGTGACTTCACCGGGCCTGTTTGAGTCATTTATCATAGTTCACTCAGAATTCATATCTGATTTGTGTACTTGTCTAATCCACGTGATGAATTGCCTCTGAGTTTATAACCCCCGTATTGCTGTACAGCAGAGTTTCCATAAAATTTCATATACAGGCCATAGTATAAAAAAATAACCTTGGATTATATTTTCCATTTTCTTTCATAAAGATAAGAATGGGGAACTTTTTTAATTTTCAAGATTAACATGGATTTTGGATGGGGTGCTCAATTGGTAAGTGACAACATGTGAACAACTTCATGGTTAACTCCTGCATATTCGAGGTGCCGGTTGTCACCTTTAAAGCCTTTCATGGCTTGGGACCAGGTTATCTGAGGGAACATCTCTTACTGGTCACCGACCTGACCCATTAGAGCAGGGAAGCTGAGGGTCCCATCCCTGAGGGCGATACACATGGTGGGATCCAGAAGAAGGGCCTTCTCCATGGTGGCTCCCTCTCTCTGGAACATCATTCACCTAGAGATTAGAATAGTCCCCTCACTAATACTCTTCCGTATTAGTGCACTGAAGACCTGGTTCTGCCAGCGGGCCTGGGGAACCCTGAGCAGGATAAAGCCCATCATATGACTCATATCATTCGCTGTTGTTGGGGCGGGAGGTGGGAGTTGGTGATTTTTTTTTTCCCAGATTTTGTTCTGTTGTACTTTATTAATTTATTTGATTCTTTTTAGTTAGTTTTTACTGATTTTTATTTTAAATATGGTTTTACATTCTGTAAGCCACCTAGAGTCACCATGGGCAAATAGGCGGCAATATAAATTCAATAAATAAATATACTTTTACAGCCTTTCACGTACCTACATAGACAACCATCAGGGATCAAAACGTAAACTACTGATTAAGTTATTTCAGAGAGTATTCTTCCTTCAATTTCACAAATCTTATTACTTTCACTATTTTCCATGGATGTGTACTATGATTACCTTACCATTAATGCTAACTTTGAAGATAAGTAGTCCTTGAGTTACGAACCACAATTGTGCCCAAAATTTATGTTGCTAAGTAAAATGTTTGTTAAGTGAATTTGCCTCATTTTACAACTTTTCTTGTCACAGTCCTTAAGTCCTGTGAATGAATCATTGCACTCAGTTGTTAACTGAAACTGGATCCTTATTGACTTTGCTTGGCAAAAGGTCGCAAAAGGTGATCACATGACCCCAGGACACTGCAACCCACCTAAATATCACTTGCCAAGCATCTGAATTTGATCATGTGACCATGTGGATGCTGCAATGGTCGTAAGTGTGAAAACAGTCATAAGTCACTTTTTCAGTGCTGTTGTAACTTTGATCACTAAATGGACTGTTGTAAGTCAAGGACTACCTGTGTTAGAACTATTGCAAGCAAGCCTAGTGTCAAGCTGCTTTTCCTTGGTAGATATCCTTTAACTAAAAAAAAATGAAGAATTAATTTAAAGCAGTGTTTCTCACTTTAAGACGAATGAACTTCAACTCCCAGAATTCCCCAGCCAGCAATGAAATTGCTGGTGAAATTGAGGTGCATGCATCTTAAAGCTGATGAGGTTGAGAAACACTAGCCTAAAGCTTGGGTGCTTCTTTAGGGTAGGGGTGTCGTCACAGTTTCGTCACATGATGTGTCGGGACTTTTTTCCCCTTCACTAAACCGAGCATGGGCGTGGCCATCTTTGATGCATCTGGCCCACAGGCTGCAAGTTTGATAGCCCTGCTTTAGGGATTCAGAAACCCAGANCTAAACCGAGCATGGGCGTGGCCATCTTTGATGCATCTGGCCCACAGGCTGCAACTTTGATAGCCCTGCTTTAGGGATTCAGAAACCCAGAGTCTCATCTCAATAATAGTCCCTAATCTGGTATACTCTCCAGATATGATGAACTACACGTAACCGGATCTATTGCACTTTGGTTTACAGATGCTAAAGTATGTTACATGTGGAAAGTATTGAATTGTACTGGATTGTATTGAAAATACAGTAGGTTTATAAACTAAGAAATGTAGATGATAAACACCTTCCTGGATTCTTTCTTCTCAAGCAAGAATGGGAGGCAATCAGAGACCAAATTTATATTTGTTTTCACATTTCGGTCAGAAGTGCTACAGATAAATATTAGACAAGTGATTTGTGCAGTATTATTATTTTAGGAAGATCAGGAAAAGTTTTTGATACAATATTTGATTAACACCTACACCACCACCCCCCAAATTCAGAAATTTTCACTTAAAATAATTCCTCTGACTGGTACTAGAGAGCAGATATTGCTGAAAATACCATATTTGTCTTTGGGATAGTGCAAAATTCCTTCTGAGGTTATTGGATCTGAGTCATTTAGATACTGTATTTGAAGTCCTCCATTGATGTTATAGGCAAATAGTGATATACAAATATTTGTGAATCAACTTTGCGTTATAGTAACATTAACTATACATCTATACATAATATTTTTACAATGGGTGATATTTTTCATCTATTTGATGCTATTTTCTGAAAGGAGGGGGCTAATGCTGTTTTGTAAGATTTACCCATTAATTATTAACAGTTCAAGAAAAGACCCTCTGATACATTATTTTGTATGACCCCTTCTTAAATAAAATAAATTATACTGATCTTAGGGTTGTATAGGACAGGGGTCTCCAACCTTGGCAATTTTAAGTCTTGTGAACTTCAACTCCCAGAGTTCCTCAGCCAGCAAAGCTTGTTGAGAAACTCTGGGAGTTGAAGTCCACAAGTCTTAAAGTTGCCAAGGTTGGAGACCTCTTGTTCCATATTAACATACTTCAGATAGGTCTATTCCTATGGTCAAAGAAATACTAGAGCTCATTTGTTCCTGTCCAACGCTGATTGGCAATAATAGCTTAACCTTGATTGGCCAACTCAGCGGCGGAAGAAACAAGTAGCCAATCATTGGTCACATAGCCGCCGAGCAGCCTCTCTATAGAACAAGAGCTGCCGCGGCTCCTGATTCAGACGGACGTTTCTGCACTAAATAAAAGAGCTGAAGTTTACGGCTGGTTTCCAGTCTCATTCTTCAGAACACAATTACTGGTGACGCAAGGTGGGGATTTTGAGAGAGGAGACCAGTCGAGCAGTGGCATCGAGAACCGAGCAGCACGAAATGGCTGGAAACCAACTCGCCACCAACCATTCAACCCAGCAACAGAGGACTGGGAATCCTACATTGATAGATTCCTCATGTTCCTGGAAAGCAACGATTTGCAAGGAATCTCAGACAATCAAAAAAGATCTGTGTTCCTGACGCACTGTGGGCCCACAGTTGTTCAAGATGGCGCAAGGCACTGGCAAAACCAGAGACATGTGAAACAACTGGCCTGGCCAGACCTAGAAAGTTGCTGAAGGCTCACTACGCACCGACCATCTCAGCCTTATTTGGAGACACGAATTCTTACAAACGGACCAGAGAGAACGGTGAGAGCATTGGTGCAGACTTCGTAGCAGTTCTCTAGGGACATTGGAGAGACATGCCGAATTCCTTAACATGGACGAAGCCATGAGGGATCACATGGTCCTCGGACTAAGAGACCTCACCCTACAAAGCCAGCTGCTAACCCGCGCCAAGATTACGGTTACTGCAGGCTATTGCTGAGCCACAGCGGAAAGAAGCAATTCAAAGATCAGCAGCCAAAATTGCATCAGATGGAATGCGAATTCAGTCCAAAACTCCGACCGAAAACGAGCCAGGGCTACAAAAGAAGGCAGAGGAGAAAACCACCACACACTATGCCGAGAGTGTATCATCCGGAATGACGAAAACAATGAGGAGGAGATTCACAGACTCCAGGCTGAATGAGATTGACGGCTGAAGAAAGGTCTGTAAGTCGGGGTTTCAGTGCGTCGGGTGCAGGGAGACCACCCATCTGAGTGCCGGTTCTTAGATTTGCTGGTGTGCTGGTTAGATGCTGTGTGCGTACTTGTGAGAGACGGTACATCTGGCAAGAGTAATGCGAAACCGCAAGTACTTCGCCCCCGACATAGAGACAACACACCACCAAGAATTAAAGAAAGACAAATGTGGAGCTTGAGAGTCGCGAACCAAAGGCAAGCGGGCTAAACAGAACCTATATGAAAGAGAAGAACACCCCAAACCATCATCATCGGGCACTCTAATGCAACAAATCGGCCAAAAAGTACATGTGGCCCAGTCCGGATCGAGGGCCAAGAATGTAAAATGGAGGTAGATTCCGATCGTACCTATCAATGGTGTAATGAGATACATTAAAAAACTAGTACCGCACATTGACAGAAGCTGAACTGGAACACACATCGCTAATCCTAAAGGACTACCAGGGAAACAGAATACTGGTAGTCAGACTCGGACATTTCCAAATAACTTTCAAAGAACACAAGAAAATCTTTGCCGCAAACCATTGTACACCGAAACCGATCAAGCCTATTGGCAACTCGAGTGGTTCGATACCTCTAGGAATCAGAGTGACTGGCATTAACAGCATTGCTGACACAGACTGGAGGAAGAACCTGATAGGTAGTTCCAGGACGTCTTCGATGGAAAATTAGGCAAGTACCGAGGGTCCCCTATTTCATTAATTTAGATCCAACAATAGTCCAATTAGGCTGAAGGCGAGAGAGTCCGCCTTCACATTAAAACCAAAGATTGATGAGGAACTTAACAACTAACAGCACAAGGTATTTTGGATCAATTGACCACGCCAAATGGGAGACCCCAATTGTGACCCCAGTTAAATGCAATGGGTCCGTGAGAATCTGGGGGTATTACAAGGGCTACCACTGAACAATGCCTACAACGAAGGCGCTATCCTGTTCCGGTAGTGCAACACCTACTACACTCATTGGGAGACGGCAAGGTTTGCAAGAGCTACGCACTTGACCCAAGCATCCAACCAGATACTAGTCGACCCCGAACAGCAGAGCGCAAGACGATGTGACTCATAGAGGAGCTTCAAATGCAAGAGGCTGCAATTTGGAGTCAGCATAGCCCTGGGTGTTCCAAAAGCCTAATGGAGCGGTTACTTACAGGGGATAAAAGGGAATAGTCTCATACTTTGAGGACGTGCTAGTGTCCACTAGCGACGAGAGACAACTAGAAGCACGTCCTCAGAGTGGTTTTTACAAAAGGTTCCAGAAGCGGACTCAAGAATAAAAAAAGAAAAAGTGCCAATTAGCCACCTCAAAGTCGAATTCCTGGGGTATCAAATTGGACAAAGAGGGCATCCACCCACAGAGAAAAAAATTAAGGCAATCAAAGAAGAGCCCTAGACCAAAAAACAAGGTAGAGTTTGCAAAGCATTCTTGGGACTTATAAATTTTTATAATGTTTTTTTTCTGCTACAGAAGGCAACGACGGCGGAACCACTACATAGGCTTTTTGGACAAGGCAGCACTGGACCTGGGGATGACAATGAAGAGACAGTGTTCCAGAGGGAAAAAAGCCTAATCACTTCCAACTCGGTTATTAATGCAATACAGCGAGACACTCACCATTAACAGTCACCTGCGATGCATCACCGTTCGGTGTCGGAGCCATACTTAGCCACATCCTGCCTGATGGAGAGAAGCACCGATCACGTTCTACTTCCAAAACACTATCAAAAGCTGAATGTAACCTGCCAATCAATTGGACAGAGAGGCATTAGCAGCACATATCCTGGTGTCAAATGATTCCACGAATACCTTTACGGTAGACTTTTTAACCTTGGTTACAGCCACAAACCTTTATTGGGATACTAGCCAGGAACAGAGCCACCCCAAATATACTATCCCCTAGAATGACAAGGTGGTCTGAGTTCCTGGCAGCCTACAACTATAAACTGATCCACCGACCGCAGCAAAGACATTTCCCATGCCGATGCGTTGAGCCGTACTCCCCTACCAGAAGTAGGAACTGATCGGCACCAACCACATCCACCCTAAGAATTGAGACATTTGTCAAAACCTACCCATATAACTGCAGTGGACATTGCGAGATTCATGGCAAGAGACAAAAACTGTATCCGCGAAATAACTCAAATAACAGGACCTCGGTCCTATAGACACATTGATCAAGTTAGCAATATGAACAGGAACACACCACTGACACACCAGACATGAAGACCAACACACACACACACCAAGAAACAGCACAAACACTACACAAAAATATCAATAGACCCAACTGGAGAGGGGGAGACCCCTTAAACCACAAATCGTGGGGAGGGGGACAACCCTCCCGGCAGAGCAAGAAACCCACAAAACACCAAAAATATACCATAATAAACAACATTCACAAATAAATTCAGACAAAAAACAATGACCTACCGCAGAAGTCTTCGCTGAAGAGGATCAGGAGGCACAAGAAGACCTAGAGCGCAATCCAGAACGGGGCAGCCCAGCCGACTCTACCAGCCCGAGCTAGACCAGGTGGGAGCCGGCATGGCTGACTTCCACCTTCCAGGAGGTTCCACAGAGAAGACAGGAGAAACAGCGATCCAATCCGAGCCCCGTTGAAGATGACACAACTAATCTGCACAGGTCAACTAGGCAAACCTAAAACGCCCCGCTACTTACAGAACTATGTACGTAAGGTAGGACCGCATACAAGGAGGGGAGGGGTTGTTCATATTAACAATACTTTCAAATAGGCTATGTCCTATGGTCAAGATACATACCTAGAAACTCATTGGTTCCTGCTCGTCAAACACTGATTGGCCAAAATAGCTACCTATGATTGGCCAAACTCAGCGTCGGGAAAGAACAACGTAGCCGTTCATTGCTACTAGCGCGAGCAGCCTCTCTCTAAAAAAGAGCGGCGCCGGTCCTGGTTTCAGATTGCTTTCTGCCACCTAAATAAAAGAGCTTAAGTTAACGCTTGGTCTCCAGTCTCATTCTTCGCGAATACAAACATCCCTGGTATAGGAGAATAAATATTTTGGCTTTTCATAATCGAATTTGAATTGCTAACACTGGGGTTCTCCATTTTTTCTGCACTATTATTTTTTAAGGTATTGTTAATACATTATATTGTTTTGATACAGTGGTGTTTGTACAGTATTAATTGATGATTATTAACAATTTAATCTTTAGATAACTTAGACTATTGAGGATAAAAAAGAGTTATTATAACAATGTTAATTACAGTTTTGTATGTCAGGATCATATTTTTTTAAATCCAGAATTGAATACATCTTTTGCATCAAAGTATGTATTGTACAATAAAGGTTTTGGTCTTCAGCCAATTAATTAATGCCAAGGTATCCATTGTATTGTTCATGTTTTGTGTACATGTTGATAAAGGAAAAAAATAAAAAAGCAAATTTAACAAAATACCAAAAATAAAGAAAGGAAAAAGATTATATGGTTTCTAATTTCTCTCTTTTTGTGTATCT
The DNA here is from genome assembly GCA_004320025.1 of Laticauda laticaudata. Lineage (NCBI taxonomy): Eukaryota > Metazoa > Chordata > Lepidosauria > Squamata > Elapidae > Laticauda > Laticauda laticaudata. The sequence continues at coordinate 36,110 of BHFT01027476.1, forward strand.
GCTAATTTACATTGTCTATAACTTTTGGGCTCCCTGAGAAACCTGTGATTATATTTGCCATGATTAAAAATGATTATTTTTGATTATATGATTATAAATTACTATATTTCATTATATCATTATTATAACTGATTACATCTAATATTCATGATTATAAATAATTATACCGGGATTTGCCATGCTGGATGATTTATTGTCTATATGGAAAAGCATTCTTGCTTAAATTTAGTTAAACTTCTATTTTATAGTGTATACTGTTGAGAAAAGGATCAGTGGAGCTGGGTTTATATTTTTAATAATATTTTTGAAAATACTTCATCAAATGACTAATGGAGCCAGAATTTGTTTTATACTTGGTATAAGAAAAGTATCAGAAAGATTGACTATATTTTTAAAGGGGTACATATTAGGAAAAAAATAATTGAATCCTGTATGTTTACCTATATTTTATAGAAGTGCTAATTTCTTAAATTTTTTGCAGAACTTAAGAAAAAGTTTATCGGTCCTAACAATTTGTCATCACACTTCATAACTCAGTATGTCTCTCATAAACATGAACTCCAGTAATTACTTCATTTTTAGCTGCTATATGTTGGAATGAGGGAGTAACAATCCAGAAGTAATGGGCAACAACCTTCTCCTTATAGTAATGATCTTTGGAATAGACAGATACATAAAGATAACAGTTTCACTGATCAGATATGATTACATGCCATAAAATCTGCTGAAGAAATCAACATGTATTATAGACTGACTGGCAAAGTCAGCAAAATGCTATGATCTATTTCTGCTTTCCCCTTTCGAGAAGCAATCCAAGCTGAAGTTGGATATTAACCTGTGGAAAAGAGAAGTGTCATGCCCCTGGTGGAGACTGACTTTGAGGGAGAGGAGGAACAGCCGACAGGGAGTGGAAGTGTGGCTCCAGAGGTTGTGGAGGAGGCTGGGGAAGGGCAGAGGCCAGCTGGGCAGTCAGAGGAGCACCCAGGCCCATCCCTTCTCCATCCTAAGGCACACAGGGAGGAGAGGATACGGGAGAGACATGGTCTACTGAGAAGGAGAGGCCCTTAATCCTTTTCATGGGCTGCAGCTGTGACAACTGGATAAGAGGACGGACATGCGTACAGGCAAGTGCTAGAAACAAAGCATGGAAATATCTCTAGTTTATTGTTCCTCTCTGAGTTTGGCATCCTTCCCAGTGTGTGTTCTCTGATCTGTGGATATCTTCAAGCCCTTATCTTGCCTGGTCTGTGTTGTTTTTTCCCCCTCCTTCTTGTAACTACTCGTGTGGGAGTTTTTTGTCTCCAGTCAAGGATATTTGGAGCTTGGAAGCAAAGTGAAGGAATAAAAGGGGCTTCACCTGTTTTTTGTGACTGTGTTTATTTTGTATCCCACCCTGGATCATCCCAAGAAGTATTTTCTCTCCTAGGTTTTCCACAGGTTGAGAAATAATTTGAGCTTTTTAGTTAGAAGTCCCCTTCTTAATAGATACCAATGGCTGTATGCCTGATTTCTTATTTTATGTATAATAACTCCCCATAACTTATAGGCTGACAGTGGATCCGCAAACAGCTACACAACCATTTGTTTAGTGACCATTCAAAGTTTCAGCAGCACTAAGAAAAGTGACTTATGACCTGTTTTTCACATTTACGGCCATTGCAGCCTCCCCATGGTCATATGATCAAAATTTGGATGCTTAGTAATTGATTCATATTTATGAAGGTTGCAGTGTCCCGGCCTCATGTGATCACCTTTTGCAATCTTCTGACAAGCAAAGTCAATGGGGAAACCAGATTTGCTTTGCAACCGTATTATTAACTTAACAATGGCACTGATTCACTTAACAACTGTGGCAAGAAAGGTCATAAAGTGGAGCAAAAGTCACTTAATAACTGTCTCACTTAACAACTGTCTTACTTAGTAATAGAATTTTGGGGATCAATTGTCCTAAACCGAGGACTATCAGTAACGTAAATCTTCCACCAAGGAGGATATTTATACTCCTGTGATGCTTCCATCCCAAATGAAGTACCAGGCAGTCTGATATTGCATGGTATGACACAAAAATCCTTCTGTCAACTCATAAAACAATCTTATGCCTGTTTTAGTAGTTGCCATTAAAAAAAGGCAGGGAGGAAGGAAATCTGGAAGAACAGTTGAAAGTGAAAGTACAGTCCAACTCATATCTTTAAAAGATTGTAACTAAAATACCAGAGTTTTTGCCCACAAATATATTGTATTTAATTGGAGAATGTGAATGATGACACCCAGCCTGTGAGAGTACTCAACTGGAGAATCTGGTTTATGAAACACCCAGGGGGGCGGGAGGAAACAGAGTCACAGGTGACTGTAAATTATGTGTGCCAGAGTTAGCTTCATACAGGGCAGTGCCAGTATGTCGCCTCTAATGAATCCTTTGAAGTTTTTTGAAGTTTGGCTTGAGAATCATGATTTAATTAGAGCAATTGATGGAATCCTGACACCTTCATTGTGTCTAGGTTTGTGTCTCAGGAAAAAGAAAAGTAAAATGGAGGTCTCTGGGTGGTTGCTGCCATCATCATGCAATTGCCACATGCATTTCTACCCTTGGTTGCTGCTTGTATAGCATCTATGCAGGCCAGTTGCTTGGAAGTTGAAGGTGAGTTATTTAAAGGATTTTTCTCTTACAAATTAATATTGCTCAGGTGGAGCAGCAAATGGACTTTCTTTCATGATCAAATAGCCTATCAGCCAAGGCCAGCCAATTTATTCTGGCAGTGACCATTTACTGTATACAGAAAGCATTTTCCCCTTTCCAGTAGTCAAATCCAGTTATATAATGACCAGTTTGCTGCCCTTTCAAACTACAAATAAAAAGGCTTGTATTAAAAACCAGTTGCCTGCAGAAGCTCATTCATTCTGTCAAGCAGCAAAAAACACTTAGATAGATCACCTTCCTTGTAGATGATTCAAACAGCTCCTTTCCCTCAGTAATATTATTTCAAGCTTTTGCAAATTCCACAAGGGTGAAGCAAAAATACATACTTAACTCTGTGTTAAGCAAAGTTAAGAGACCATATTTGGAGGTCGTAGCCATGCAACAGCAAGAATTTGCTAAGCTTTAATGAGAGATAGTGTAAGTCTCAAGAACATTCACAACAGTAAGAAAGCAAGAGAAATCTCCACACACCATATTTTAGCATTTTAACTAACTGCCTGGATAAAGATCCCAGGCAGCTTCCAAAGTTTTAAAAGGCTAGGCACCACATCCCAGCCTGACAGGGAGAATAAACATTTTAAGATAGTGAGGAAACATGCCAAGAATGTTCCTCCAGGCCATTTCCTTGACTTGTTTATGTTGCATATTCAAGGCTCTGAGCAATATGGCAATGTGTTGTGCTATACTATACAATACAGTCTTATTTGTGAGAATCCAGAACTTGAAGGGAAGCAGGAGTTTAAAGGCATTTCAGTTGCTTTTCCTCCAAACTGATCACCAAAAGGTGGTGGCTGAAGGACAAGAATGTAACAATCAACAACATCCCTCACAATAATAAGTCATGCAATTCCCCAAGCTGCTATTGTTTCCAGGGAAGGTAGAGGAAGCTTCTGTCTATACTTACAGAATTTCCCTTTCAAGGAATCTCAGGGACCATTTCGAATTAGCAGGGGAGAAAACAGTAAAACCATTTCTGATTTGATGCTCTCTCTGCAAAGTTAATAAAAAGAGAAGACATAAACAACAGATGAGCCATTAAATAACCAGTTTTGGCAAAAGAGGACTAGGCAGCCATTTTTGCCTGCAAAAAAAAAAAAAAAANTGCCTGAAAAAAAAAAAAAAAAACAGAAAAGGAAAAAAGGAATTTTGCAGAAGTCTGGGATAATCCTTCTTAATACAAACAGATGATAAACCTAAAGGAAAATGGAGAATTGTCTAGATTTCTTCCTCCTGTTGTTTTGACTCCTGGCACAGTCTTCTCCTTTTTTATTAGTTTATTTTTTATGTTCCAGAAACAGCTGCCCTTGCAAGTTGCTGCTTGCTAGAGACCAATAACTCTTGGGTCTGTTCAGCCATACCAATCACAAAGATTGCTGAGAGTAAGTCACTTCCTGCTTTCCTTTGGTTATAGAGATAAATTCACAGTTGAGGGATCTCTTTGGCAGGGATGGGATTCATCTGGTTCAGGCTGGTTCAGGCAAACGGGATATTAAATTTATATCTGGTTCGCTAAATTGGTAGTTGAGCCGACCGGCTGGCCCTGCCCATTCCATCCCGCCCCTCCCAGGAGTCTCCATGTGGCCTGTTTTGGATGCAGGTAAGTGCAGGGTCTGTGTGGAGGCTCTGAGAGGGCAAAAAATGACCCTTTTGGAAGTTCCAAAAGTCTGGAAACAAGGCCTGTTTCTGGCTTCTGAAGGGCCTCCAGTGCCAAGGGGTGGCTGTTTTCACCCTCCCAGAGGCCCAAGGGTCACCTCTGGTGAAAAACGGCCCTCCCAGAAGTTCCAGTAGGCCATGCCCACCATGGCCATGGCCACCCAGCAACCGGGCAGAGAACCGGTTGTTGGGATTTTTTAATCCCACCCCTGCTCTTTGGGTTTCAAGTGATCATTCTGTCACTGAAGCTTTAGCTCAGTATTTCTCAAAGTTGACATCTAAGATGTGTGGACTCCAGCTCCCAGAATTCCCTAGCAGTTAGTGTGCTGGCTGAGGGATTCTGGGAGTTGGAGTCAACACATCTTAAAATTGCCAAGTTTGAGAAACATTGTTTTAGCTGTACTGTAGAAGGTTGCCCATGCTCTTGGAGGTAAACTGACAGTCAAATATCACAATTAAAACTTGGTCAAACTCTTTATGCTAAAAAAAAAAAATTAACCTAACTTCTGCTTCTTGGTTTGGATCAACATCGTGTTTCTGATCTGACTGATACGAAAAAAATAAACACACTGCCAAAAATAAACTTCCATCTGTCCACCCTATTGCCCCAAGTAAGCAGCCAATAATAGTCATGGTAGATTCAAATGCAATCTGCTCACTGTATTTCCTGCAGTCTCTAATTTGCTTTGTTGACAAAAGGGAATACAAAAAGTATTTTTCCCAGCTTTCTTTGATGAAGAGCAATCAGATAGCCATAATCCCCTCATGTTTCCAAACCATGAACGATAATCTACAAACAGACCCACTGTTTCTTTTGTTTTCCAATTTTCTTGTCTGTTATGCCAGATAATAAATAACCTATGTGTGAAGAGATTCAACAATTCTCTGCAAAACAGACTGATGCTTTAGCCTTTTCTAGTCCAATAATCTCAGGATGCATTGCATAAATTTGTTTACTACTTTATTTTAAATCCATGTGTTTCTACTGTTTCTTAATTAATTCTTAATAATTAATTATTAATTAACCAATTAATTAATTAAGAATTAATTAATCATTTTAATAATTAATAATTAATTAATTATTAATAATTCTTATTAATTCTTAATAACAGAAAAAATTAAGTATCCATAAAATAACAAACATCATCAGTTATTAAAATAGAAATCTAGCAAAATTAAGAAAAAAATTGAACAACCAAAGGCTACTTCCTTTGTGGGTTATGCTAATTTCTGGAGCAATAATGTTCCATTTCTATTAGCAATAATAGAAAAAATGTGGGATGCATCAGTCCTGCCCACCAAATGGTGTCTTTAATGGTATGGAATAGAGGAAAAGCTCACCTGGTGTCCTATTTCAATCTCTGTTGTGCTGCCATTATGTACATGAAAGGGTTAAAAGTGGAGTAACAAAAGGCCACACTAATTATCTCTATACTATTGTTTCCAATGGCCCTGAAACTTGCATTCTGATAGAAGATAGCTATACAGATAAGATAATGTAACTTCTTGCCTGTTTCTTATGCCTGCTTTTTGTCTCATTTTGCTCGTTAACTGTTTTTAATGTTTGCTGATATTTAATACATAACCCCTTTTTTTTTCTTTCTTTTTTTTTGCTACCTGATTTCAGTGGTGTTAGTGCTCGTTCTGATCTGGATTTCATGATTGTTTGAAAGTATATTTGGTACAAACTCAACTGGAAATTACAATAATTTTCCAGCAAATAAGGGCTTTCCCCTTATTTATACTATCAATCATGCTTGAACAAACAAATTGCCTTTACATTTAAATTAATGGTAAAAAAGAGAAAGAAAAGGAGCATTATATATATATTTTTAATCATCTGGAAGCCGCTGTGAAGCTTGGGTCTATCACTAAGAAGACCTTCCTAGAGTAATTGATTATAATTGTTCTTTTATCTAGGTCACCTATAATCAGAAAATTCGGTTGTATCTGCCTTTTTTCCAAATTGCCCACAGTGTATGGATGGGATTTTAAACAGAATTAGATAATTTACAGTGCACCAAGTATGCATGTCTCTGAGCTTCATCCACAGGTTGTTTGTTCCTGGTGAACCCTTCAGAGGTTGTGTTTTTTTGTGTGGTGGTGGTGGTTTTTTTTTTTTTCGGTATCTGATTCATGTTACTATTTGTTCAGATTTCAATAGACTGCAACTCCAGGATTAGCAGGGTGTGGTTAGATACAAGTAACACAGCATCAAGTTTGTTTTAAAGGTATTAATTTTTATTCTGTCTTCATTATTGCTTACAGTGCTAAATAATAGGATAAAGTGAAAGCACATTTTTTGTATGAATAGTAGTCATCCATCTATAAAGCCAATAGAAGAAAAAATATTTTTCCTTTCTTTTGTGTTGTTCAAGGACCTAGACCAGGGCTGTCAAACTCCTGGCCCACGGGCTGGATGCGTCACATGCTGGCAATGTCCATGCCCGGTTAGTGAAGAGGGGGGGAAGTCCCGATACGTCATGTGATGCTGCCATGACGACGTGAGTTTAACACTCCTGACCTAGACCAATGAAAAAATATGACTTTTTTCATTAAGAGAACCCTCCCCTTCAACCATTTACAGTAATGGTCAAAATTGTGGAAACATCTTGGGAAAAGTGTACTTTTGAGGTTTGATGGCTAATAACACCACTTTTTTGGAGTAGTATCAAAAATTATATATCAATGGAAAGACAATTTAATCAAGAATGTAATGGAACAAAGTTTGTTCAATTATATGTATTCTATGAACAGTTATAGCCAAATAGCCAGAAAAAGTAAGCACAACTTGCTTAGGTTGATATCAAGTAGCTTTCCTTCATCTGACTGTAGCCAATGAGCATGAGTGTTTAGAGAGCCAATCAGGTGTCATCTTGTTTTGGCAATGAGCCAATCAGGTCACAGTAGGATTTAGTTATTGATGTCATGTATTGAAGCTGAGAGGAGGACATTTGTCAATGTGTTATGTGATCGCTATCAAGTTGGTTGGGGGTTTTTGTGTTCTTTAGTGAGCGTGTAAAATGTAATAAAATTAAAATAATGGTGCAAAGAGTTTGGTTGCCCAGAAAGTGATGTAAAATAGTATTATTAAGAGAACAAGGCTACAGTTATAAAGAAATTAGAAGAAAAATTGATGGAAACTTAACCAAAGGTGGCATTTGTAAGTTTTTGAAGAGGTACTGGATAAGGAGACTTGGTCACTACAAAATCACACTGGTAAAGGCAGGAAAAGGTGCACAACAGCAAACAATGATAGAAGAATTAAGAGACTGTGCCTACATGACAAAATAAAATCATCTGGGTATATACAAGATGAAATGATGCAATACAATGTGAAGTTGAATGCAAGGACTGTTTGGTGCAGACTGCAGGAATTTGGCCTAAAATCTAGAATTCCGTGGGAAAAAGGGCACTTTTATCTCTCAAACAAAGGTGGAAAAGACTAGATTGGGCTAAAACCCATATTACCTGGACAGGGGAACAAGGGACAGTGTTATTTGGAGTGATGAGACCAAGATCTCTCTATTTGGTAGTGATGGCATAAAATACATAAGGAGACACTTTTACCAAAAGGTTTCCACAATTTTGGCCACTACTGTATAATAATAGAAAGTTGGATGGATGGGTCGGTAGACAGATCAAAATCCAGTAATGTAAATATGTACTGGAAAGCATGAGAGAATCAATGGCTTAATATTGGCTTTTGTTAGAAGCTGCTACAGGGCATTGGCATTCCCATTCTGTGAAGCAGTACTTAATTTCATAGTTTAAAGCAGCACTGTCTCATTTATGAAACATACACAGCAGTTATGCATATGGCTTTATTATTTTCAGCACCGAGATTGCAAAGAGTTACATCGTCAAGCTCACACTGCTAAAGCAAATAAGACTTTTAATTTTTAAATATTACGTTCAGTGACCGCAAGTGCAGGCTATAGCTAATTATAAACCAATTGATTAGTTGCAGACATTAAAAGTCATAGAAATATAAATAGGTAAAAACTCATTGAATGACTTCACTTTGTAATCAAAGCCCCTTTTAAAATTATCCTAAGTCTTAAGCGTGTGTATGGGGGGGTTTGCAGAATGTACAGTATATACCTCTGGTAAGGTCAGTACAGGTAGCCCTCAACTTATACAAGTTACAACGGCCCTGAAAAAAGGGACTTATGACCATTTGCACACTTGCAATCTTTGTAGCATCTCCATGGTCACGTGATCAACATTCATAGTCTTGGCAACTGTCTTATATTTGTGATGGTTGCAGTGCCCCGGGGTCCTGTGATCCCCTTTTGCGGCCTGATCAAGTCAATGAGGAAGCCAGATTCATTTAACAAACTGTGTTACTAAGTGAACAACTGCAGTGACTCACTTAACAATGGTGGCAAGAAAGGTTGTAAAATGAAGCAAAACTCACTTAACTGTCTCGCTTAGCAACAGAGATTTGGGACTCAATTGTGATCATAAATCCGAGAACAACCTGTATGTATCATTGTGGGAGAACTTCAGATGTATTAATACCTTCAATAAGTGAGAACATGCTTCAGCCATATTAACTTTGGTAGAGTTAGTTCTACATTTTCATACTGTTCTGTTTTTTGTTGCTCCATCTCTCAGCATACCAAGCCCTAAAAATAGCTTCCAGGATTCCTCTTCTACAAGGTTCAGGCATGCTGGAGAATTATAAGAAAAAGCTAGGAAGGGAGATCAGCAGGGGTGGGATTCAGCCGGTTCAGACCGGTTCGGGCAAACCATTTGTTACAATTTTGCGCAGTTCAGAGAATTGGCAAATCGCGCCATTGGCACCACCAGTCCTTGTACTTACGACTGTTGCAGACTCCCTACCATCATGTGAACGACAATTAGATGCTTCATAACCAGCAGGAATTTTCAATTACCACAGAACCCTATATTCACATGGTTTTTATTTGCGTGTTTCAGAACCAGTTTCGAAGAAGTAGAGTCAAAGGAGAAGCCGGCAGTAAAATCACAAGTCATGATCACATAACATCTCACTTAATGACCTGCAATCGCTTGCTGAATAATTGGACCAGAAATGATATCTTAAAGCTGGCTGTGATCATGTGATGTTTCACTTAGTGATGGAGTCAATGGCCCCAATTGTCAACCAGCAAGGAGTTGCTGGTCCCTTGCTAAATTGAGGACAACTTGTATTGTACATTAAGGAACAAGTAAAAAAAATATCATTACAAAGGAAGATATAACACTTTTTCTTACCCTTTTCACTATTTTTTACCCTAACTTGAAATGCTATCTGTTTATGATCACATTAAATTGTGTTTTTTTTTTTTGGGGGGGGGGTAAAATCTTGCTTCTTCTGAAAAAGCTTACAAGCATCTAGCTAAGAGATTTAGGCTTCCTCTTTTGAGTTCTACCTCAAAACTCAGAATACATAATTATTTCTTAAATGATCCATTTTTCTGTCTCCTTGTCCCTTACATGCATTACATGATTTCAGGTTGAATTCACTGGTTGCTACAAAAGTGACCAACTGAAAGTCCCAGAGCTCTGCCTGACCATCCTCCAACAAATAAAGAAATAATCAGCATCACATATTTTGAACTAGGAAACATACAAGCCTTCTATCCTGAGTCACAAAATATGCATATAGAGTTTCCCAACCTTGGCAACTTTATAATGTGTGGACTTCAATTCCTAGAAATCCTCAGTCAATTAACCCTCCCCTGTCCCCCCACTCAAAAAAAAACCCAAAACCCAAATGCTCCCTCAACTTCATATCAGTCTCCTGTGACATTTCCTATCCTCACTGTTACAACTCTAGGCTATATAAAATAGCCCACATATTGGAGAGAAGTTAACTTCAGATCAGACATGCTTCTGAAGGTAACACCAAAAACAGGATAGGCTCTGTATTCAGTAGAATAAGTCTGGCTCTTTTCTATGGAATAGAGAGAACTAGATTGCTTCTTTTGCATAACCAACACAAAATTAAAGCTATTCCTTATTACATGCAATTGTTTGGGGGCCAGTTTGATCACAATTCTGGGATTGTCCATTTAATCATTCCTTATACTCCTCCCTTCCTTTTTATCCTGACAAGAGTTCATTGGCCAACTTACAGATAATGCTGACCAAACAAAGAAGGCAAAAAAGAAACTGGTTTCATTTTCATAATGAAATTATTTGAATAGATATACATTCAGAAACAATTATCGTAATTTCCACTGAAATAAAAGTGGAGTTAGATAGGGACTATCTTTCTAGATTATTTTCAGGTAACAAATCATCAGTGGGAAGTTTCAAAGAACTTAGTTTCTCTTCACAGGGTTATTTATGTTTAGTAAGACTCAGGCAATCTGGTTTAAAATCCTCCAACAGAAGATGCCTTCAGATAGACAACTGGGAAGAATTCACTCTGATAAATCTCCTTCAAAATATTGTATAGTTGTAAATCTATATATATATAAGTGAAATACCACTCACACATCATCACAAAATCTCCAGAACTGTAAAAGCGTACAAACTTGAAATTTGGCACGTATGTTTCTCTTGGCTTCTAGGTGCTCATTAAGAAAGGATTTTTTGAAATGATCATCAGAGCATTAGTATTTCCTGTATTATTATTAACACACTTTGATGCTCAGGAGTTCTACTCCCCCTCCCCACCTGAAAAGAAATCTGTTCCAAATGCAAAATACAAGCAGAGGAGAGGAGTTTCAGTCTTAGTTTCATAGTACCAACTAGCTTTAGTACAGAACAGTTGAGTGAAGCCATGCCCAGGCTCCTTGCTATCTTCTTTTTGCTCACACAGCAAATACTGTTTCAGTTTCCAAACAGGTGAATACCAATAGATGCTGGTAGGCAGAGGCAGAATTTTTTCCCTTTATTTTCCTCCTCAAAAACTAAGTCCAACCACATAGTTTCATAGTGAAGCATGAGTATCGAGCTAATAAGAAGATATTTCAGAGACATTTAGAATCTCTAGGTATCTCTCCAAACAGCAGAATACCTCCCAGCCCTGTCAATGAATTTCTATGAAAGAGGGGACTGCATAACAGTGTTTGAATGCCTGCAGAAGTACCAAATATATTTATGAAAGAAATAGCATGAAGTATAAACTTCTTGTCTTAATGCAATATGAAACTTAGGTGAGTTGTGATTATAAATTCTAACTGCAAGCTCTTAGTGACCTTGAAAAAGTCATTCAGGTTCTATTTTCTCATCCATGAACAAGATAATTTAATACCTACCTTATCTACAGGTGCAGTATGGATTCATTAATGTACTGATTCTTCCCCCTTCAAACTAATATCAACGTTGTCTCATATGTATATTCCTTACTTCCCCAGGATGAGCCTGTGTAGATTTGCTCTTTTTAGTATTTTTATAGTTACCAATACATCTGTAACAAGTTTGGGCAACAGCACTGGTTAGAGTAATTAGTTTTTAAAATGTTTTTACACCACAAAATAATGCTGTTTTACTCAACATTGAACTATATATACCTTGCATTAACTTTATCTGGTTTTCACTGCTTGTACTGAAAAAAAGGGAATGATTGGATAGAAGAGGATAGATTAAGCCCTCTCCCTACATATATTGGTTCTGATTTAAATTTTTAAGAATAAATGCCACTGTATTCATTAGAGCTATTTATTTAGCGAATAAACATGGGGTTGCCATTTTAATCCATTAAATACACTTGAAAAATTACTGGTTCATTTTAAATGTAGATTCCTGAAAGCTTATATTTCAGATCTGAAGAACTGAGGAAATGTAACTAGTACCTACACGACGACAAAAAGAAAAAATGTAGTTCAGGCAATCTTCAACTTACAATCATTTATTTAGTGATTGAAGTTTACAACGGCACTGGGGAAAAAGTGACTTATGACTGGTTTTCACCTGTACAACCATTTCAGCATTCCCATGATCACTTGATCAAAATGCAGGGGCTTGGCAACTGGCATGTATTTATGACAGTTGCATTGTCAAAGAGTCATGTGATCACCATGTGTAAATTTCCAAGTCAGCTTCTGACAAGCAAAGTCAATGGGGGAAACTGGATTCACTTAATAACTTCTGTTATTTATTTAACCGTGGCAAAAAAATCATAAAATGGGGCAAAACTCATTTAATTGCCTTGCTTAGTAACAGAAATTTTGAGCTCAATTGTGGTTTTAAGTGGAGGAATACCAGCACTTGATGACCCTAGAAGACACTAATGAATATTAACCAGATTAACCTACTAGTCATAAAATGTACCATTTTCTGAGAGCAGCCTTCCCAATACATGGAAAGTGACTGGAAAAAGGGAAAAATATTGTCTATTTATGCAAATAATATTAAAAGATGAGATCCAGAATCATAGTCTATATTACCTAGATCAGCTGCCTCCAACCCAGGGATTGGCTGCTACCAGTTCGCACCAGTTCGGGTGATCTGGTTGTTAATTTTATGGCCAGTTTGTCGAACCAGCAAATCTCACCCCTGGCTGGCCCCACCCACCCCACCCCTCCCAGGAGTCCCCACATGGCCCGTTTTGGATCGCAGGTAAGTTCAGGAGTGCGGAGGCTTGGGGAGGGCAAAAAGCTGGCCTCCAGGAAGTTCCAGAAGACTGGAAACAGGCTTGTTTCCAGCCTCCAGTCAGCCTCCAGAGCCTGGGGAGGCTGTTTTTGCCCTCTCAAAGGCTCAAGGAAAGACTCTGGAGCCCAGGGAAAGCGAAAAAAATCCCTCCCTAGCCGTGGTGCAAAAGGCTGACTAGGCCACACCTACCATGGTCACGACCACTCAGCAACCGGGCAGAGAACTGGTTGTTAAATTTTTTGAAGCGCACCCCTGCCCCAACCTTTTGGCATCAAGGACTGGTTCTGTGGAGAAAGGTTTTTCTGTGGACTGGAGGTGGCATGGTTTTATGTGCTGCCTGCATCTCACAGATGGGGCTTAACTTGTTTGCGTGGCCTGGTTGCTGGCGTGCTGTGGCCTGGTCCCGGTCCACAGACAGAGGGTAGGGGACCCCTGACCTAGATGATGGGTTGCTGGCACAAGGTCAGTTGCACAGTTGCAACTGTGTTTGGCTGAAGTATGTTTAATTTAGTTTAGTTTTTTTGTTTAGTTTAGTTTTATTGTCATTGCACCTACTACGAAATCAAACACCATCTTCAGTGCACATCATGACCATGAAAATAAACACAAACACACATCCTTCACACTCCACACATTGAACCGCAAATCCCTAACATGATACCAACACTGTTATGTTGAACTTAAGCGAATTTTACTTTGATGCCTATGGAGACCAAGAGATGAAAAGTTTAGACAAAAAAAATTACTAAAGAACTTATGCATGCATGAATAAATGAGGTGCTATTGATAATAGTGGGATTTGTTAAACAACTCATTGATAAAGTTCTTGGTTTTCATTGTTTCTGTTGGAATAGTCAGAATATGGGAAATATACAAATTGGAACATGAACTTTTGAAACAACAAATATAACAAATATTATACAATAGACATAGCTGAGACTTGATAGGATGATTCTTATTACTGAAATGCAGCAACAGAAGGATTTGGGGGGGGTATGGAGTAGAAGCAACAGAAAAGATGAGCTGCATTTATGTTCAATACTCATGCCTACGTGGAAGTTCAACAGAATAAATTTAGTGGTAAGAACATCTCTGTTAAAATAATTAGAAAAATAATAGTTTATATTATTCACATCCATTGAACTGAGGAGAACTATGGATGATGTTTTCTAAAAACAAACTGAAGATCTTTTGAAGTACCATGTAGCGATGGGAAATGTCATTACTCCAGCATCAGTTGAGAGACAAACTCTGCCAAGCATAGTCCTTCTAGAAAAAATACTGACTTGTCTTGCTGATCACTTTCTCCTTCAAATGGCAGAAGAAGGCACAAGAGAATTATCCATCCTTGATTTGATCTAAACCAGTAGAGCAAGTAGGAGGAACTTTCAAGGACAGTGACTATGTGAGACTGGAATGTGATTGTAGAATGTGAAGGCAGAATTATTCCTCTCCATTTTGCTTCTGTCTCTTCAGAGACGGAATGTCATTTCTGCCAAGAAATTGTGAACTGCTAGTTGAAGGAGCAGGATTCCAGCTCAAGCTTTTTCTTTTTTCTTCTGCATCTTGGAAGTCCAAGCTGATTAAACTACACAACTTAATTGTCATGGCGAAAGAATAAAGTGGAACAACAACTGATGACCTCCATTTACTAGTCCACAATAGAAAGCGTCCTCACATATTGAATTACGGTGTGGTATGCTGGCTTGACAGCCGTTGATAGAAAGACATTACAGAAGGTGGTGAGCACAGCACAAAACATCGTGGGCTGTTCCTTGATACCACTAGATGACATCTCTAGGGCTCGTTGCCTTAGAAGAGTGAGGAAAATTCTCAGGGATGATTCACATCCCGGTCAGCACTTCTTCACTCTCCTATCATCAGGTAGAATATATAGAAGCATAGCCAGCCGCACCAACAGGCTGAAGAACAGTTTCTATCCGTGGGATGTCACACTTCTGAATGGAAAATAACTTCATGTCAACATAGTATGATAGACTTGCAGGGCTGGCGTATTGTGCAACAAGGTCACATAGTGTAATAAGATTGGGACTGGGTTAAGGACTTCTGTCCTCACTGTGAGTTGTGTTGGGGGGGGGGAGTGCATGAAGAAANCCTCACTGTGAGTTGTGTTGGGGGGGGGGAGTGCATGAAGAAAGGCTCAGCCAATCTTACTTATACCTATTATCTTGTAAGCAATTGACAAATAGAAATAAATAAATAAATAAAAATCTCACTGTGCACATTTTGTACTCTGACAATAAAGGTAATAATAACTGCTTTAGAGAAAAAGTTTGGGAATTTTGCAAAATTTCTCTGCAGGCACAGGACCTCCCACTTCCAGAATTCCTGTCTTCCAGAAGATAAGGCAATATGTTGCCTCAGCTTCTTTCACTCACCCCTCCATGCATTGATGCTCATCTAGCCTCAGTTGGCTTTCTGCCCTTTCTTCGCTCACTGTGAAAAGGGAACAAAAAGGGAGGTGCAGACTTCCTTCTGTTTTTGGCACATACCCCTGCTGAATGAACAGAGACAGCCTGGAGAAGAGAGACAGTGGGGAAAACTATATACAGTAGTATACAGTGCATTGTTGTACAATTACACAAATATAAGTATAATGAAGGACATGAATTAGTGTCCATGTAGAATGAGCCAGAGTTAGAGAAAAGTTACTGATTTAGAATAAGCGCAGATCTCCCGAGCTAGATGAATTGTATCCTAGAGTACTAGAGGAGTTTGTTGATGCCAAATCCCTATTTTTGTCTTTGAGAATTCTGCACAATAGATCGGTGGAGCACAGATATGGTCCTTGACTTCATTAAAGGGGAGGGGGAAGGGAATCTAGGTAGATATGGATCAATCTGACATTAATACCTGAAAAGATTCCACAGTTCATAAGGAGATTGATTAGTAAGCAATTTGATGATGCAATGATTGCTATGAGTATGGGTTCTCTTATTTCAGGTTTTTTATCTGGGAACACCCTGCAACAAAGCATTTGCTAAAGTACCCAATGACATTTTGATTAGTAAGCTAGTTAAATTTTGATTTGATGACATCACAATTCAGTGAATTCACAGCTGGTCTGAATCTGGTTCTCAAAGAAAGCTCATCCAAGTGGAATGAAATATTAAGTGGGACACCACAGAGTACAAATTCAGACACAATATTTCTCTTTAAAATCATGGAGTTGGAAAAGACCGTTTAGGTAACTGAATCTGAACACTCAACCTACTTTAATCTGAATTAAATTCTCCCCAACTTTAAGTTGTCTGATTCTTCTTAGATACCCTTTTTCATTTATTGGATAAAGCAGTTGGGTGTTTAATGTTTTAACTTCTAGACGGCACAAAACCTAACAGGATCTGTAATATTCTAAAGGAGAAACAAAATAGCACCGAAAAGTAAAAAGAATGTTAGCTTCATCAACAGTACCATTGGATGTTAAATCCAGGAAGGAAGAGCGCTCATGTATCCTGCTTGGTCACACCCCACATACAATATACTGTATATTCAGTTCCGGGCACCTCACATTCAGTTTAGTTGAAAGATTCAGCTAAATTGGAACAACTACAAATGAGAAGAGCAAAAGATTTATCAGGGATAAAAGTAATCCTAAGGGGAGAGACTGAGATATTTTTAGCTTTGAGAAAATATGGCTAAGGAAGGATCCAATAGTATTTTCAGCTACTTGGTAAAATGTCAGGCCAATGAAGTTCTCCATCATTGTGGAGTACAGAACACAAAAACCATGACCTTAATGCAGATTTAAGTTGAATGTTAGGAAAAGAACAGATCCATGGGTAGGACCAACCAGGAAAGACAAAGATAATTTCCTTTCCTTTTCAAGCAGAAATTGGATGACCATTTCTCGGGGATGCTTTAATTGGAATTCCAGCACTGAGCCCTTGATCAGACTTCATAAACTAAATGGTCCTTCCTAATCCAATTAAATGTTGTAATCTAATTGTGTAGCAGCCCTAATTTATTTCTATAAAGCATGCAATAGTCTAGATTGGTCAAATGAAAACGGGCTATTGGGTATCATGTTTCTGTCCTCATCTGAATCTGCTAACAAGGAAAGGAAGGCAGGATCATTCTTCCTTGTGATTGCTGTTCACATTGTGTTGACAAAGTCCTTTCTATGTTGACTTTATACAACAGTACTTGGTATTTGTGAACATTTAAGAAAAAGGGCTCCTATAGCATGGATAGGATTAATAGACACACAATTTATATGTACATTAATTCTTTCAGAGCTATCCCAAACATCAGGAGCAATAATTAAGATACCCCCAGATAGCCTTTTGTGGCCTTACTGGAGTGGCCATCTCATCCCAATTTTCAGAAAAGCTTTCTCCCACACAGTTATCCTCTGAAATTCAGCTAGATGAAAAATCCAGCCCACTTCTATCGCTGGGTTCTTTTTTTTTTTTAGTTAATGTTTTGTATTCTACTTTTTACCTTATCAGATGAACTGCCTTAACCATTGCTTCCTAGCAATAAATATGACAAATTTAGCAAATAAATACTATGATTCCATTCAAAAGGAATTCAAAATATGCTTGTCTGAAGAGATGCAATTTTAAAATATAATAAAATTAATTTTGAGTTGGCTTGGACACCAATACATTTTTCAGTCATACTATCCTTTTATGGAGCTGACAGGCCTAACTGACAGGAGTTAGAATGCAGTATTGCATTCTAAACTCTGCTAACTAATTCTGCCGACTGCCAGCAGTTCGATTCTCACTGGCTCAAGGATGACTCAGACTTCCATCCTTCCAAGGTCAGTAAAATGAGGACTCAGATTTTGGAGGCAATATGCTGACTCTCTAAATTGCTTTGAGAGGGTTGTAAAACACTGTGAAGTGGTATATAAGTCTTAAATGCTAGCTAGTGCTATCTTATCTGACAGTGATAGTTAAGGCAGACCTCCACTATCACTTTTGCCTTAACTTCTTCTAAGAATTATTGTCCTCACTTCCACAATATCCTGATTGATTTTCCTGTTGTTTTAAAATGTGAGACTTCAAATATGGGAATATATTTGCTTTGTGCTGTCTGCTTCATGCTCTTGCCATACGCATTAGGTTGACCTCTATCAGAAGAAAAATGTTGAATTTTACAGTCTGACCTAGAAAAATTCCTTCAATGATCTTATATTGTGGTAGCAATTTATGGCTCTTTCTTGGTAAGGCACTGGCATTTCAAGGTTGACTTTTGCCACTGGCATAGAATCTGTGTACCTGTCCTACGAAGGCATGTATGTCCTTGAATTGTAATAGGAGAATATAGTGTAGCTTTCACAATCTGTTAAAAACTACAACATTGTTTCATGAGCTAAGATAAGCAGATCTTTACAGTGATTTATAATATACAAAGCAAACAAATATTTTATGCGCATAAACAAAAGATAATGTGTTTTTATTATATTTACAATAAACATGGGCCTTGAAGGAAAAGAACATTCATATTTTATTTTTAGAAAATGAAAGATGACACACCTATAATACAGTTGCTAAGCCTATAAACATCGTCAGCATGTCTCTTGCCAAAACCTTATGCTGATATATAAAGGATGAACAGATTGCTTTTGGGGTTTTTTGTTTTGTTTTGTTATGTTTTTGTTTTAAGGCAATTTTAAGAGCTGTTGAATTTCTCAGCTATTGTCTGGTGAATTTATGTCTCACTCATATGTTAGCTTGTAAACCCTTCAAGATCCAGGTTCTGGTGGGCATCTATAAATGGGATTTTCTCATTTTGCCTTGAAGTTCATTGACTTGCAATCATGCAGAAGTTGCACCTAAAATACCTGCCTGTTTATAAAAAGAAATTGTGTCACTGTTTAAAGCTTCATTGGGAAGGTTTTTTTTTTTTGCATCAAAGCACCTACCAGGGTCATAATATATAGAGAGTTAGTTAAATGCCAAAATACTGTTTACTATACATACTGCGGAATACAGAGATATTTCAGTCTGTAAAAAACTAGGTAGCCCTAAGGCAGAGGTCTCCAAACTTGGCAACTTTAAGACTTGTAGACTTTAAAGTCCACATAGCATAGCTGGCTAAGGAATTTTGGGAGTTGAAGTCAGGAGTGAGATTCTACCAGTTTGCACCTATTTGCTAGAACTGGTTGTTAACGTTCTAAGCAGTTCAGAGAATCAGTTGTTAGAAGAAATTACTGGCCTAATCCTGTAAGGAAGACAGGAAGGAAACATTCTGGTGTTGCTTACAGAAACTGCCTCTCTGTTAACCCTTATCTGTTAATTCTTGGCAGGACTAGACTTCCTGTCTCAGGAACATCTCTGGAATTATTCTCCCCTCCTTTGCTGATACTTTGCTTGTGTGGAGTGACCATTCAAAGTTACAATGGCACTGAAAAAAGTGACTTATGACCATTTTTCACACTTATGACTGTTGCAGCATCCCCACAGTCTTGAGAGGCCAGGCAAGGAGATGAGTGCCTCGATGTGAGTGATATTGAGTTGGCCACACCCAGCCAGCCATGTCCACCCAGTCACATGACCCCAAAGTCACGCCCACAGAATCGGTTGTTGAAAAATTTGAATCCCACCTCTGGCTGAAGTCCACAAGTCTTAAAGTTGCCAAGTTTTGGGACTCCTGCCTTAAGACATAAGGCTTTCGTTTTGAGATGAACACAATATTAATATTTTATAATATACGTTAAAGCAGGATTTTGTGTTTAAATAGCTAAATTTGCAAACACCAGATTTTTAAATGGAAAATCTGTTTTAAATGGAAACATGTCATACAATATAAAGTAATAATACTAATGTAATTACAGGTAATCCTTGACTTATGTCCACAATTGAGCCCAAAATTTCTAATTTGCTAAGTGAGACAGTTGTTAAGTGAATTTTGCCCTATTTTATGACCTTTCCTGCCACAGTTGTTAAGTTAATTACTGCAGTTGTTAAGTTAGTAACACGATTGTTACGTGAGTCTGTTCCCCATTGACTTTGCTTGTCAAAAGTCACAATGCAACCGCATAAGTATGAGTCAACTGTTTGAATTTTGATCACATGACCACAGGGATGCTGTCATAAGTCATTTTTTCAATGCCATGGTAACTCTGAACAATCACTAAATGAACTGTTGTAAGTTGAGGACTACCTGTAATAGGAATGCTCAAACCAAAAACCTGAAGTATATTTCAGTGCCCATTTATTTGATTAATGGATTGACAGTGTACATCACTATATGGAATGAAAATATTAAAACCTGAACTACTAGATTTCAGTAATACACTCCATCTGTGTGTTCTTTTACTGAATATTTAATTTATATAATTAATCAAAACAGTACTTTCATTTGTTTAAAGTTTTCAGCATGCACATGAAATATGAAGAGGAAATATTTCACTTTTCAAAAACTTATTGTGGAATATCGCTAATCTACATAAGCAATTCGGGTATTGATAATAACGTGACATCATGCCTTATGCCATTAACCTGTCAGTGTACACATTCTACTGCAATTCATCATGATTCTGAGTAAGCCCTTTACATTATGAGCCATGATGTCACAGTGGTTAAAATGCAGTACTGCAGGCTTTCTGCTGACTGCTGGCTGACTGCAATTTGTCAGTTTGATTCTCACAGGTTCAGTTTGTCAGTTTGTCAGTTTGTCAGTTTGATTCTCAGCCTCCAATCCTTCCAAGGTGGGTAAAATGAGAAACCAGATTGTTGGGGGAAATAGGATGACTCTGTAAAACCACTTAGAGAGGGCTGTAAAGCACTGTGAAATGGTATGAAGTGGTATTGCTACGTGCTATTATGAAATAATGAACATCTGTTATGTTTTATATAAATCTAAGTATAAAATGATGCCATGAGGGTAAAGCTGACAAAACCACAAACTTGGAATTGAAAGAAGTGATTTTAGGAAACTCAATACAAAACTCCATGCAAAAAGAAACAATAATATGCTTTGAAATGACTAGATAATAATACCAAGCAATATATTACTTTGTGTTATTATGTTGGGACTGTGTCCAACATTCCCGTTCTGACTTCTGTGGATTAGAGTGGAGACAGTAAAAGCTGAGAGGCAAACATAGAATTTTCACTGTTTCCTTTTACTGAACTTTTTAAAAGAGGTAAACATGGGTTTGCTGTAGTGGTTAAGGCAACCAGACTTGAAACTGGAATACCATGAGTTCTAGTCTTGTCTTAGGCACAAAGGCAGCTGAGTGACCTTGGGCCAGTCACTAGGAAAGAGGCAATGGCAAACTACTTTTGAAATGTTGCCAAGAAAACTGCAAGGACCCATCTTAGCAGTTGTCAGGAGTTAACATTTACTCAAAGGAATACAGGCACAACCCACCCACTACAAAACCATTGACTATAAAAACCTGTAAGTTTTCCCATGTTTTTCAGTTGTCCTATAAGCTCATTTCATTTCGCTATTGTGTAGAAATGCCATAAATGGGAACCCAAATGATTCCCACACCTCATTCTCTTTATCAGATAAGATCTTTTCCTTCCTTTGTGGAAACTAACAAGGCCTATCTTGCTTAACACAGCTCAGGTCTCACACATGTAGCTTCTATGACTCAGGAAAAGACATAGTAACATTGCAGCTGGCCTTTCACGTGGAGAAAGATTACACAAAAGCAAATATTTCCTTCCCTGTTCTCTAACTTGGCTTATCATGCAGCTCTGAAGGTTGCTGCATCCAACAGTTTTTTAGTTCCAACAAGGTAGGGTAAGAGCAGTTCAAATAAACTTAAATTTAAAAAAAAGAGCACTATATTTTCAAGACTGAAATTCACATTTGGCTGAAATGTTATAAATTGGAGACTATACTTTAAAAAATACAGGTAGTCCTCGACTTACAACAATTTGTTTAGTGACCATTCGACATTATAATAGTGCTGAAAAATGTGACATGGCCATTTTTCACACTTATGACTGCTGCTGAATCCCCATGGTCATGTGATCAAATTTCAGACACTTGGCAATTGACCCATATTCATGATGGTTGCAGGATCCTGGAGTCATGTAGTAACCTTTTGCAAAGTTTCCGAGAAGCCAAATTTAATGGAGAAGCCAGATTCACTTAACAACTGTTGGCAAGAAAAGTCACAAAACAGGGCAAAACTCACTAAACACCCATCTCACTTAGCAACAGAAGTTTTCGACTCAACTGTGGACATAGGTCAAGGACTACCTGTCGGCCAAATCAAGAAAATGTTTCATTTAATTTGAATTGAAAAATTTATAAATATATTTAAATGAAAATCATTAAATTGTACATGCGTTTAATAATTTTCTGTTTCCCAGTAGAAATCACAATTCCAGGTCAATTTTTGGACATACTCTGGGGGTACCGCATCCAGAGGCTGAAGAATATGGTTGTGGGGTTGCCAATAAGGAAGTAGCTTTATGGAACTTCTTGTTTAAATTAAACGTGTGTGTGTGTATGTATGTATGATTTTTTTACACACTCCCTTGAAATTTTTGAGGAAAAGTTGAGAAGGAGGAGGGAGGAAGAGGAGGAGGAGGAGGAGGAGGAGAAGGAGAAGAAGAAGAAGAAGAAGAAGAAGAAGAAGAAGAAGAAGAAGAAGAAGAAGAAGAAGAAGAAGAAGAAATCTATCCACATTCTCTGATGAATCTAGAGCACCCTGTTCATAGCTGAAGAAGCTTCTTGGGTGAGAAGTGAAATGTCTTCAAAGAAAAACCAGAAAGTCTAGTTGCCTCTTGAAAAAGCACCTTTGGGACATCCATGACCTGGATGACTAAGTCATCCTAATCAGAAAATAATATAAATATGAAATTCAGTGGGAATTGTATTTGAGTAAAGACTGCATTTTATGGCATCAGCTTTTTTGTTTGTTTAATTCTCAGTATATTTTGACTGCTGAGTTTGCAAATTTTGCAAAATGAAGCAATGGCCTTTGAAGCATCCGAATATTAGCCCTTGGGTTCAGATTGGATACCACTCTTTATTGGCAATCTTCCAACAGCCCTTGACCTGCCTATGTACCAAAACCATCAATAAAAAAACAGCAGGAAGTAGAATATTTATCTTCCCTTGTGCTCAGCAGCCAAGTACAAATCAGCAGAAATCATGGGAAGCGGCAGGTGAGATATTATCTTTCCTGTTTGGCCAGCTATTTGACAGGGCTGCTAATTCCCTGGGTGCAGTTTCCATCCCAAAGGATTCCCATCTTGTCATTAGTCTCTGATTAATTTGCCCCATTTGTTATTAATGCACTAGGAAGCATCATTTCACCCAGAGAAGATTGGGCTGTCGTCATAATAAAAGTCACCTTCTCCAGGAAAAAAAAAAAGTCATGCTTGGGAAATATCCTGTTCAAAAGAAAAGCTCCAGTGGAACTGGAGAATCTGTCAGCACCTCTTCCTAAATGGAGACTTTCTGGTCACCTTATTCATAGAGAAAATAATTCTGGAACTGCACATGGAACGAACTGGAGCCTTTCCACAACTATATGACTGGGTCTACACATCACCCTGTACAAGTCTAAAGAAGCTACTTGGATAAGCAGTGAACTGTTTTGAACCAACAAGAAAAGACCAGGCACCAATGACTCAACTTCCAGACAAGGTTAAGAACATAGACAGAGCCTTGCTGGATCAGACCACTGGCTCATCTAATCCCATATGAACATGACAGGAGAGCAATGGCTTTCTTTAACTATTGTTCTCTGGCCTCTGATATTTGTGGTATGTTTATGATGTATTAGAAAGTCGAGCTTAACGTAGTTTGCAGATGGACCCTACATTCTATTTCTAGCAATATTTGATAAGCACAGGATTAGACCAGTGTCCACATAGGATCAGACCATGCCTACCATCGTAAGGCAGCTCCTGAGATGAATGACTTAGTTTTAGACAATATTTACACTCTTCTAAACTCTCTACAATGGGAAGCTAACTCTGTGAGTCCTTGTTTTGATTTACCAAAGTGCCTATCAGCTGATATAACCTATGGTTCAGGAGACAGAATTATAATTTATGACATCTCTTACTACTGGCTATGGGGGAAGGGTATCATCTGAAGGTCATATGTCCCCACCCTGCTAGGACAGAAGATTTTTAACTAGAAGAATTCCCAGCAAACTTCTATAGCAATCCTGTTAAGGAATCATGTACTGTATTTTGACTCTGACAGATTTTCCCAACTCTTTATAGAACATCAGTGTGTCCTTTCTGAACTTCCCTATGTATGCTTATCGCTTGAGTTATTTCCTTGTACATTTTCACAACAAATGAGCTGCTAAAACATGACCAAACATGCAGCATGCAGGATGATCAGTAACAAATTCAGACTTCAGGCCAGTGACTACGATGATCAGAGCCAAAAGACAAAGATTGAAGTAATCACACTCTGGAAAGGATGCAGAAAGTGCTGGGAAAATTGTAACATCAAAGATTGGAAATGTTTTGTGCATTGAGAAAATTCCAGTGGCTGTTCCCATTATTTTATCTTTGGTGATTTCTGTTGCTATTCATCACATTGACTTTCAGCCAAGAAAAGGGGCACAAGACAAGAGTTTTTATAGCATCTGTATGCACTTAGGCAGAATCATTAAATAGGTAATGAAGACCAAATAATAAGAGTTTAGCAATCTGGTGTCCTGATATTTTGGATGCCAACTCTTATCAGACCAAGCCAGTACGGCCAAAAGAAAGGGATTAGGGGAATTGCACTTTATTTATTTATTTATTTTATTTTTTAAACTTACTACATGCTTCGAATTACTACAGATCTCAAATTGAGTTAAAAGCATAAGTTACAAGCAACAGATTAAAACAGTACAAAACTAATGCTCAGGATAAGCACTGAAGGGAAGAAAAATAATAAAATAAACCAAATACCTTTAATGGGTGCTTTAAAAATGTAGGGTCCTTGGTGCTCTCTGAGCTTGGACACCAAGGCTTCCTAGTCCACTGATGATGTTACTTAATTTGGCTATAAAAAGACTGCAAGAAAACCACCAAGCTCAGAGAGCACAAAGAATTTTAACCCTGAGCTAGAAATATTCTCTTCAGGTACATGAACAATGTAATTGTAATTGTCTCACGAAGTCCAGGGAGAAAGACATTCTAGGATGACAGTGTTACCTTTGGGAAGGGCTTTCCACAAATAACCATCAAATGGTCCTCTGAGTTTCTGAACCTTTTGTCACTCTCTGTTCTTTTATTTCCAGTTGAAAATGCTTAGACATATTTTCAAGAGCAAAAAAGAAAAAACAACAACAGAAGAATCTTCTTTTTTTTAGGGTATCAGGGGAACAGCCTATCATTCCTATTTCTTTTACTTGCCATTGTTTCCTGCTTGTTTTGTTCCTTCCCCTACATTGAATTTGAGAGCCAATTTGGTATAGTGGTTAAGGCACCAGGCTAGAAACCAGAAGATTCATCTTAGACACAAAGCCAGATGAATGACCTTGGAGCAGTCATTTTCTCAACCCCAGGAAGTAAGCAATGGCAATGGCAAGCCTCTTTTAACGGCTTTCCAAGAAAATTGCAGGGAATCATTTGCCATGAATCAGTGCTGACTTGAAAGCATGCACAAAAAAAGATACACAGACATATTTACAAATAAAATTTTAGATTGTCAGTTGCTTGCAACAAAGACCTAAAACTGGGCCCATCAGAACAGTCAAGAAGCATTTGGGCATTGCAATCAAAGCTTTGATTTTTCTGCATGCCTCCTTTTACACACAAAGAAGCAGGCCTTCAGTTCCCATCTGTAATTACCCTTTTGCCCAGTGGTGGGATTTGAATTTTTTTACTACCAGTTCTGTGGGCCTGGCTTGGTGGGTGTGACAGGGGAAGGATTACTGTAAAATCTCCAGTCAGTGGTGGTATTTGCCAGTTCTACAAACTACTCAAAATTTGTGCTACCGGTTCTCCAGAACTGATCAGAGCCTGCTGAATACGACCTCTGCTTTTTGCCCATTTTGACTCTTCCCTCTATAGTCACCATTGAAGCAAAATGCTGTTCACTACATTACTCTTTGCATTGTCTACACAGTAATTTTCTTGAAAGAGTAACAGCTCTTTGTGATAGTCCTATCTAGTACCAAATCAAACAAAGAATCTTTTATACAACCATCCCGATTCAGTTGCTCCATGTATCTGCGTCTGAATCAAATGAATTACTCTTCAGTCAAAAGGCATTGTTCAGTTAGTTGCCTTTTAAGGAATTAACAGATAAAATGTTCAACCAGCTTGTGGGTTATGAATACAGGTGTGTATTTATAAGGTAAAGGTTTCCCTCACACATATGTGCTGGTTGTTTCCAGCTCTAGGGGTGATCATGTCCATTACAAAGCCAAAGAGCCAGTGCTGTCCAAAAATCTCTCAGTGGTCATATGGCCAGCGTGACTAAACACTGAAGGTGCACAGAACACTGTTATACCTTCTCACCAAAGTGGTCCCTATTTTTCTACTTGCATTTTTACATGCTTTCGAACTGCTAGGTTGGCAGAAGCTGGGACAAGTAATGGAAGTTCACTCTGTTACGTGATGCTTGAGATTTGAACCACCAAACTGCTGACCTTTCTGATCAACAAGTTCAGTGTCTTAGCCACTAAGCCACCGCATCCCTATGTGTGTATTTATACCACACACCTATTCAAGAACACTCTCTGTCTTGATATGCATTTACACCCTTCATCATCATCAGGTTGCAATCTTAATTTAATTATTTTGTCAACAAGATTTAACTCAGAAGAGCACTGATGGATGAGAACAATGATTAAGTCTCTCCTGATCAAGCAATGCAGCTTGCTGTTGTTTGTTGCCTCACTCAGGGAAGATCTTTAACATCTTTAGATAAGGCAGAGAAAATTCCTGCTTTGCACCCTGGAAAATGACTGCTAAACATATTGATAAGCAGAGTTCTATATTCACCCTTTTCCTGACTTAAAATATCTTTTCCAGCTACATTTCAACCTCTGATGTCAGTGAAGTTAGACAGTACCATTGCTTATTCTGAGCCCAGAAAGATTTTATAAATCTTTCAGAAAGTTCAGTAGTTAGTTGTCATATTCAGCATCAATTTGAGATACAGTTAATCAAAGTGAATTATGCAGCAGTGTTTTTGACACACACACATTTCAATTTTGACCCTTTTTGACACACATACACGACTATGACCCTGGAATTCGAAACGCTTCAACATCAGGCAAGCCACAGGTTGCTCAACTCATGTCCGATAAAAACTCAATATTGTGAGTTTCTCTTTGTATAGTATATGCTACATATCATCTATATACTGTATGATACTTAATTGTAGTCCTTAGGATTTGCTAGCCATTTTCTTGACATTTTATATCTTCAAATGTATAGGACCAGCTCTTCGGGAGAATTTTCAACCAGAATCTGTATTGTATTACTATGCTCCAACAACCAAGTCAATTGTTTTGGGATGTGCCCAATATATAGAACAAAAATATTTTGACATACCAAATGTAAACTATTTCTTCTTTTATCATATTTGACATGCTTTCATTTTTAAAACCAAAGAAACATATTGCTTTGTCCACACTTATCTCAGTGTAGTATTTTTCTTCTTTCATATTAGTTACTTACTAAATTATCTCCTAAATTAGATATGCTTTTGTAATTTAGAGCAGGAAGTGATTCACAGTTAGGTAGATGAGATTCCAGATACCTCTGTACTGTCTTTTGATTAAAAATGGGGGTGAGGGCAGATGTGTATACTCTATTAGCCCTAACAACTGGTCAATAGGCCTGGAATTCTCCTGAAGATTCAGTCTGAAGCTACAAAAAGATTTATAGAACTTGTTCAGTTGCTAAATTGTGTCTGACTTGGTGTGATCCCATGGACCATAGCAAACCAGGACCCCCTGTCCTCCACTGTCTCTCAGAGTTTGCCAGAATTTATGTTCAATGTATCAATTACACCATCTAACCATCTCATCCTCTGTTGTCCCCTTCCCCTTCTGCCTTCCATCTTTCCCAACATCAGGGTCTTTTCTAACGAGTCCTCTCTTCTCATTTGGTTGTCAAATGAGATTTGGATTTCAGTTTCAGTATCTGCCCTTCCAAAGAACTATCAGGGTTGATATTTTCTTTTTATTTTTAGGATTGACTGATTTGATCTGCCTTGCAGTCCAAGGGACTCTCAAGAGTCTATATTCAAGCATTCAGTGGAATAATCATACTGTGTTGTTGTCAGTGTATAATCAGATGTCAGTTAAACATGCATATAGTATATTAGCTGAACCACTGAGTGTTTTATACTTTCATAATTAGATTCAGTTTATGCTTTGCAGAAGATCATTGATATGGGCAGGAAGTCGTTTTCAATATGCAAAGGCACCAACGAAATCAGTCCAGAGAGGCACATCACTTTCCAAACTAATTAGTGGTATACATAATGTCTTTGGAGAAAATCAGAAAGAAACTTGCATACGCTCTCATAATTGACTTTTCACTGTCTTCATTGCCAATATTCATATATGTATTGTTGAAAGGGGGTGGGAGAAAAAATTCTTCCTCAGAATAATGATACATTTTCCCATCTTTCTAACCATGATTATGCATGAAAAAACATAGGAAGCCAATCTGGACTTGCATATTCCTTTGCATCCTCCAAGTATTAGCACATAAAAGAAGCCATGGGCATCTGAAAAATTTAATAGTCTAACACTCTATGTGGGTGAATGCAGAATGCATTTATATTACTGTAGTATTTATAACACCATTTTTAATAGGTCTGCCTTTTATGCATTTTTTTCCAGTTCATTTCACAGGTTTAGGAAATTAATTACTTTTTAGATTTTGGTTCCCAGGGAGAAAAGATAGATTAAAGACACAAACGTAAAATTTTCCTCCACTTGGTAGCATCTAAACATATATTAGACTTACCAGAACTCCAAGCAAGTATGTATTTCTAAAACATCTGGAATAATAGGCTATGTTGCTATGGAACTTGTAGGGTAATTATACTGCATCTGCCTAAAATATTTTTCTTTCTGATTCAGAAACCAAGTTCTCCCCTATAAGACTAATTCATATGTTCATTCATGCTTTCATCTCTCTCAGCTCAGGGTGGCCCCTGAAAATCTTATCCATTTTCTAATTAAAGGAAGTATAATGAAGTTAAATCTCCTCCTGCTCATTTTCCCATTGGTATTATTATCTTATTTTAAAAACATGAGAGTAGAACAATAGGAAGAGAACAATAACCTTAAAAGTGCCATTCCACAGCAGAGAGAAGGAGTGATTAATGGACTAGGCAGAAAAAGATTGATTTTTCCATCTATTACATGTCAGACAATTTGAAAGCAAAAGGGTATTGCCACTTTATTCACAATTTGTTACTAGAAATTAAGCAGTTATGTACCAGAATTTGTTAACAAGAGATATGAGGCTTAATACTTTCCACAATCACAACACCATTCAGATATATAAAATTGAATAACCTGCATTATTTCCAATGACTCGTATAGTGGATGGATGGATGGATGGATGGATGGATGGATGAATCATCAAGTCAATGTTGACAATGACCACATAGACTTCAGATTGATCTTCCCTGATCTGGTCTTTCTGCTCTCCCAATGGTGCACTCATTGCCTCTGTAATTGAGTTCATTCACCTTACTGTCAGTTGTCCACTTTTCTTCAATCATTCCCAGCATTATAGACTTCTTAAGACAGAAAGATTTTCTTCTGATGTGTCCTAAATTTGACCATTTAAGCCTGGTTATTTGTGTCTCAAGTGAGAACTCTGGATTGATTTCTTCTATAAACTATATTTTTCTTGCCTCTCCATGGTATTCTCATGTCTTACCTCTAAGGTAACAACACATCATAGTTATAGTGTAACTATGAAATTCCACATCCAAACATTATTCTTATATCAGACTTTGCTACCTGTTTTTGGCATCTGTGTTGTCATGCGAAGAGTCACAAGGACAAAACAGAAGTATATGACATCATCTTTAATACCCAAAATTCAAGTTTGGAGGTAGTGTCTGAAGGTCAAAAAGTGGGAAATATTTTTCCTTTTGAATGCTCTGTGAAAATTAATTTATTTGTTCTCACCTAGAGCTTATAGCAAGGATGGTACAAGTGAATTTAAAATGCAGCAATATGCTGCAGTTTAATTTCAATATCCAGAGCCAGTTTGGTTTAGTGATTAAGGCACCAGATTAAAAACTGGGAGATTGTGATTTCTAGTCCCAGCCGGCCAATAAATTCGATAATAAAATAAAAAAAGGCAGTGTGGGAGCTGGATTTGCTCAACCACTATGTGATTCACTTAACAAATACAACAATAATGGCAAAAAAATATTGTAAAATTGAGCACCACTGACTTTTCCGCCATCTTGTTTAGCAATGGAAATTCTAGTCTCAGTTGTGATCATAAATTGAGGACTGTAATGTGTTCCTCAACTCAAACAACTTATGTGCTCTTTGGCTCAAAGTAACCTTCACAGAACAAATTCAGATTAAGAACGGAATGCTAAAAGTTTTAAAATTATTACATATGTTTTTCTTTTAATGCAAGGAATCTGGAATCCTTATGCAATTGTATGCTTTTGGATATCTTCTTATATTCAGTTTCCTTGCTCCACTAGCTTAGATTCTATTAATAAAAATGCATACATTGGAAGTGTTATTCTGCTGCAGAGCAAAACATCAGCCTTGGGCATAATCTGTATTACTAGCAATGCTTCTGGGTCATACATAGTTCCCCAGAGCATATTTAGAAACTATTCAAGATTCTGTTCTTTTCCTCAACTAGGAAAAGATGTGCTGTATTGCTTTCTTGCTTTGCCAGCTACATGAGACTTGAAAACTGTAAGGGTGCATTCCTAGTCTGAGTTCTACTAATTAATTAAGGCAGAACCTCTTTGAAACATTTTCTTCCACATCTCTCACATCTTGGTGACGAGGAAGACACCAGTGCCTTAAAAACCAAAATTAAAACATATGGATAGTGGAAAGCTTCTGAAGAAAAGATCCCAAAAGAAACTGTATCACCTGGGGATAAACATTAATTACTGAGGGAAATGAAGGCAGGTTGCAAATTTGTCATTCAAGGGCTGGTCTAGACATTTTGAAAAGAAATTTTGAAAAAATGGATGCTAGCCAGAGATTGAATAAAGATGGGTGCCCTGTTAAAAAAAATCTAGGCCAGTGACAGATTCAAAGATAGTTGTATTTGGGATGTCATAGAGAAGGAGTCTCCAAACTTGGCAACTTTAACATTTATGGATTTCAACTCCCAACTCCTCCAGTTCCAGGAGTTAAAGTCCACAAGTCTGAAAGTTGCCAAGTTTGGAGACCCCTGTCATAGAGAATGAAGGAAATGTGGTATTTGAGACTGTCACTCCTGTGATTAACTGAGAGATGATCTGGCTCAGTTTTTAATTGGCAAATTATTCAAATAGACGTATTGTGTCAGTCCTTCAAGACTGGCCAACTCAAAAAACAAACACCACAGGGATGTCAGGAATGCTACCTTTATTGTTTTGAAGCAGGGGTGTCAAACTCGATTTTGTTGAGGGCTGCATCAGCATTGTGTTGACTTCAGGGGGCCAGAGTAGGCATGGTCAGAGTGGGCCTGGACAGCTCAATGTCACTTGTGCCTGGGATGCCTGTGGGGCCTGAGCGCTCTGCCAGATAAAACAGACTCCTGAGCTCTGTTTTCAGCTGTGACAGCCTCCTGCAACCCTCTGCCAGTGAAAATGGAGCTCCATTTTCACTGGCAGAGGCACCATAGGTCAGTCCTTTGCTGTTTCCAAGGAGGCCTTGCAGGCCACATCTAAGCACCCCATGGGCCAGATCCAGTCCCCAGGTCTTCAGTTTGACACCCCTGTTTTAAAGCAAGATAACAAAAGCTTGAAAACTTGACAAATTTCTCTTTGACCCATTTATATAGAATAGGCAATTTTATAAAGAATAGGCAATTTCAAGTTTCTTTCTTATAGTTTCTTTATTCTCTGTGTGTAATATCCAGGGGTAGGATTCAAAAATCTCAGTAACCAGTTCACTGCCCAGTTGATGGGTGGGCATGGGCAAACTTGGTATGGTCAACCAGTACTTCTGGTAGTGCCGTTTTTCACCTTCCAAAGCCTCTGGAGGCCTCCCTCGGGCCCCTGGGAGGGCAAAAACGGTTTCCCTCTGGCTTTGGAGGCACTCCGGAAGCCAGAAACACACCCATTTCCAGTACTTCCAAAAGGCCCCTTTCCTTCCCCCCACAAGCCTCCGCACGGACCCTGCAGTTACCTGCATCAAAAATGGACCACGTGGAGACTCCTGGGAGGTGCAGGGTTGGAGGGGCCAGCTAGTTGATTCAAATACTGGTTTGGCAAACCAGATAAAAAATTTTACATCTAGTTCACTTAAACCAGTTGGAACTGGTAGAATTCCACCCCTGGTAATATCTTCTCCAAGTCCGTAGTTAAATAACTCCTCCANAATTTTACATCTAGTTCACTTAAACCAGTTGGAACTGGTAGAATTCCACCCCTGGTAATATCTTCTCCAAGTCCGTAGTTAAATAACTCCTCCATGCCTTCCTTGAAATAGTGAAACAGGAAGTAATACTACTGAGATTCTGAAGAACTGGGCTTAATCATAAGAACTGGGCTTGATCCTTCCTTCTATTCTACTTTGGCTGTATCAGCCTCCCACCCTAGACTAGGAAAGCAAAGTCATTCAAGTAACAGAGGCATGCAAATCTGAATGCATTGCACCCCTCCAACTCTTTACCTTCTTGAGAACTAGAGAGGGTCTTGTCTGAGATAATTACTTAGATACAGTTCTGTTCTGGATTCCTTTTTTCCCTGACTGTTGTCTTAGTTGCTGTTCTTCCACAAGATTATTCCTCCTTCCCATTGTGGATTGTATTGGAATAACCAAACAGAAAGAACTGAAATGATGCAGTAGAGAATAGGAGACTTGAAGCCTAGGATGGCCTTGAGCACCCAGAAATTGGGAAAACCCAGACAATATAGCATTCCAGCCCAAAGATTGGCATTGGTAGTAGTTCTCATAGGACTAGAAAGTGTTCAACAGAGTTTCCACTGTTTCAAAGCTTGAGATGTTCATCAGATGAAGGACTATCTCAGCAAGAAGAAGGGACATTTGGAAAGAGATACTGCTTCTTCAAGAAGCTACTGCTTCTTGAAAGGTGAGAAAGACCAAAGAGAGAAAGGTTGGGCCACATCCAGGGGACTAAGTCCAAGATTCCATTAAATCGTGAAAGAGAACTTACATTAGTTTATCTCTTCAAGAAAATGACTTGATGCAGAAAGGCTGTATCTATGATAATATTAAGGGTCATCCCAGTTGTAGTAAGTATTGAGAGGTGATAGTCCCTCTAGTCTAGCTTGACTGCTGTCACTGATTAGAAAAGCCCTGGATTATTGCATCACAATGCAGCAATCCTGTTTTTGTCAGTTTGATTTTCCCCCTTGCTTTTGTACTGCAGGCATTGCTGAGCCAATGTAAGGGTTTGCAAAAGGGGGGGGGGATGAAAGAATGAATGGGAAGAACTCCAAGATTATACAAACTGTGCAATTCAAAATCCATGCCAAAGGATGAACAGCAATCTCAGGAATGCCATGAAACTACTAGAGTAATCCAGGTGAGACACCATAGAGCACGAACCAATTGCTTAGCCATCCCAACAGTACGAAATGATTGAATACCAAATACAAGTTGAAGATGCTTGTTCATTAATATTATTCATGAAAGGCTTTAAAAAATTGTTTCTTATCAAGAACTTCCAAATTTTCCTCTGCAAGAGAAATAAGTTAGCAAGTGCCCTGAAAACTAAAAGAAATGACAGAAAAAAGGATCATCAGGATAGGAAATAATAAGTTCAGTCTCATCCAAATGTAATTTAAGGTGATAGGGACATATCCAGCTGGAAACCCTAACAAGACAAAATGAGAAATTCACATTGCATCATCCAAGACAGGCGTAGAATAATATATCCAGATACATATGTCAAGCTAAATATGACATTTAAACTGAAAACAAAGAGAACCCAAAGACAAAGTAGTCAGAATGAACAGAAGTAGGTAAAAATGGAAAAGAGATAGTCTTGACTTACAACAGTTCATTTAGTGACCATTTGAAGTTACAATGGCACTGAAAAAGTGACTTATGACTATTTTTCACACCTATGACCATTATAGCATCCCCATGGTCATCTGATTTATATTCGGATGCCACTTTAGGATGAAAATTGATTAAAGGCTAGGTCCCACTGGCTGACGGATGCAAAACGTACACATAAAGGACACAGCGGATGAGCAAAATTTCGGGGGCAGCTCCATCCGTTGTCATCCGCTCCAAAAAGTGGCAAAAATTTGCATAAACAGAATGAAAAAAAACGGAAAAGAACGGATGGGGGTAGTACGTAGCGGGGATGTTAAGCGAATGTTCATAGGAAGCCTAGCGGATGACAGCGGATGGAAG
>BHFT01027478.1:0-44718 GCA_004320025.1 Laticauda laticaudata
GAGATTTTACAGTATCTTTCCCCTGCCATGCCCACCAAGCCACGCCCACAGAACCAGTAGTAATTTTTTTTGAATCCCACCACTACTGACATCTGACTCATATTTATGACGGATGCAGTATCCTGGGGTCATGTGATCACCTACTGCAACAAAGTCAATGGGGGGGGGACCAGATTCAAGCCTGCTACTAACTTAACCAGTGATTCCTTGGTTTCTAGCAAGATGGTAAAACGGGGCAAAATTCACTTCACAACTGTCTCTGCTTAGCAACAGAAATGTTGGGCTCCATTGTGGCTGTAAGTCGAGGACCCCATGTTATATTTGAAAGGCATTTGGGCCCAGATGCAAACAGCTGCTTTCCAACAGCTCCTTTGTAACAGAATGGGCATCCTTCAGTCTCAAGAGACTATGGTATCGTGCAATGAAACCGGTAACTGCCACTTCCCATGTTGTTTCAACGCGGTATGCAAAGCTGGAGTGTCCTCTCCAGAGCACGAGTCCTGGGTAATTTAATATGGAGGATAAACCGTTAACCAAGCAGTAGATCCCCCCCCTCTACACATCATTGAAATAGCCTAATGCAATGGCAGAGCCAATGCTATTAGTTCCAGCTGCATCGCAGGAGTTACCAGAACACGATTGTATATGGTCACAAACTGCTTCCGGGAGCCTGGCTCTGGATTTTGCCTCAAGGTTGACTCCTGAAGCCTTTTCCAAAATCCCGATTTTAAGAAGGGGCCCCCCCCCACAAGGCAGTGGAGGTTTGAAATCAGAGTTTCCCTTCTCTCTAGAACAATGGTTCTATTAAGCACTCCGTTTTATCTGCCGGCTTGGGGCAGTAAAGCCCTCTCCACTCTCAAAACTGTCTGACCTCTCTCCTGTAACCCTGAAGAAGGGCCCTTGACGAGGTGCTACAGCCATGCCAGCTGGTACCAAAGGTTTTTTTTCAGGAGGTATATACTCCTCCAGCACCTCCTCACTCCCAGGACACGCAGCTTGGTTCTGTCACATACACAGGCAATAGAAAAGTTTGAATGGACTACTCTCATGCCTACTATGAGTTGCTGCGATTCTCACTGAAAAGAAAAATTCGGAACCATTCAACAAACCTCTCTCCGTAGCCTTGCTACATCTCAGTTATTACTTTGTTGCCTAGCGGAGGTCTCTTCTTCCTCTTTTGGTGGCCTTGGTGCCAAAGAGAAAGAACAGCTCACCCTGGGAGGCAGATGGGTCAATAAGCAATTAAAATCCACAAATGAGATTTTCCATGCCCTTTCACAAGGAAACAATCCTTCCACTTTGTATGCATGTATCCATGTGTAGAGAAAAGGAAGACGAGAAAGAAAAGGACTCTTGAAGGCAAAGAGAAGGGGGGGGGGAGGGAATCCTGCTGCCCAGCTCCTCCTGCACTGGAAATTTGCCTTTTTATTCCTGGATTGATGATTTTGTAATAAAGGAAAGCATTTCAAGCCCCTTTTGTGTATTTGAAATGTCCCTCTCAAACAAATCATATGAATAGCAACACATGAACCATTCTCCATGCTTCTGTAATGACGCTATAGTGTTGAATGAGGGGGAAATGGAAATGGAACATCTGCAGAAGACATGCCAAAAAAAAAAATGTTCCCTGATCAAAAAGTTGCAGTTCATTCCAGGACGATTCTATTCCATCACATTGCAAAGGACACTAATAGAT
Organism: Laticauda laticaudata; assembly: GCA_004320025.1. Lineage (NCBI taxonomy): Eukaryota > Metazoa > Chordata > Lepidosauria > Squamata > Elapidae > Laticauda > Laticauda laticaudata. The sequence goes on from BHFT01027478.1 coordinate 1,697, forward strand.
CTGCCTCTTCAAACTCAGAGATACTCAGAGATGGTATTCAGGAGGTTCTGACCAGTTCTGGAGAACCGGTAGCGGAAATTTTGAGTAGTTCAGAGAACTGGCAAATATCACCTCTGATTGGCCCCGCCCCCATCTATTCCCCGCCTCCCAAGTCCCAGCTGATTGGCCGGATCTTCTTTTGTTGCCCTGCACAGGAGAACAGAGCTGGAAAGCAGGTTAGTGGGATGAGGAGCAGAAGTGGTATTCAGCAGGTTCTTACCAGTTCTGGAGAACCAGTAGCAGAAATTTTGAGTAGTTCAGAGAACCGGCAAATACCACCTTTGACTGGAGATTTTACAGTATCCTTCCCCTGCCATGCCCACCAAGCCATGCCCACAGAACCAGTAGTAAAAAAAATTGAACCCTATTGGAAAGCTGGCCACTTTTTAAAAAGTCCCTTCTGTCAGGAAACACAAGGAATACTTCTTTTCCACGGCTTGTCTCAACCAGGTTTGATTTTAAGCTTTCTTCCATCCAGAAGAGCTTCTCTATTTCAGAACTTAGTCAAAGAATTTCCTCACTAAATTGGCCATTGCTGGACTCCTGGAAGGAGAAGATTCCAGTTGGAGCAGGTTGCTTTCCTGTCTCAGCTGCTGGCAAGAATATTTTTAATCTGATGTTACCTTGCATACCACAGATGTGCTGAACTACATCTTCCATTACTCCAAGTCACTGACCAGGTAAAATTAATGTAAAAGTTAATCGTATTCCAACATGATCTGGAGGATATCACAGCAGGTAGTAGCATCTAGTTGGCCTTGGTGGATCAGACCTGGTTAGTCCCTATGTAGAAGATTGCAAGAAAATTGCAACACTATAGACTGGACTTTAACACTGGAGGAATGCTAAAATCCCAGAAGAAGGCAGTGACAAAATATTATTTTGCTTAAAAAATAATAACTATAGCCATGCACTTATAGTCACCAGAAATCACTTTGCTAACTTCACATTGGAATGACCCCAGAAATAATATCCCATTCATAATAATACAATAATCTATCTAAACTGCAAAATTTAATTGAGATGGGATAGAAATGAGGAAAAGAATTAAAACAAACAACAAAATAACCATTTCTGTATTGCTGAAAGGAAAAAAAATTCTCATGATTTCCAAATTCTTATTTGTTACGATTTTAATAAAAAAAAACAGAATAGATCCTAATCAGCCAAGAGTTTTCCTAGCTTTGAATTTTTGGAGACAGAAATGGAAATTCTTCCTAAAACAAAAAGTTTTTTGATTGTACATAATTATTACTTCAGTTGGAATGGATTGTGGAAAAAGCTTCTTTCCCTATAACTTAAATTGTCTTATCTACTGATAAAGGAATCTTCTCCCAAAGGACAAGCAGGATGGCACAGATCTGCTTTCATACTAATCCCATAGTCTGCAATAATGAAGCATGTCAGGGGCATTTCAAAGTTTTAGAGCTTATATCTAACATACACTTAAATCTGCTTCACTTCCCAAATCTTGGAAGTTCTACCTCCATATCTAAAAATGAAGATTTGATTTTACTCTGTAATCTTAAAATATCAGTGGGACGAATAAATGGGTTCAGTGTTTTATCTTATTATAATAAACACAAGCTGTCCTAACTAAACTCAATTCCAATTGTGAAATTCCAATGACTTCTAAATTAATTTCATCATTTAATAACATGTTTGGAGAAAGGCATGACTCATTTTATCTACTTTCCGGGAGTTTAATTGCTGTTATGTCATAAAAGTTGGTCAATGTGTTCTTGATGTTAAAAGATAAGCAGCATGGGACACCTAAAGAGGCTTACACCTTTGCTATCAATCTTGGAACCTCCTGCTTCTGTTCCTCCTTTCTTCCCAACTCATTTGTTCTTCCAACTCAAAGAACAGCATTCCATCCCAAGAGTTCTCACGAATGAGCAGCAGGATACAAATGAGGAAATAAGACTAACATAGAAGGACTCTAAACTGGCACTGATCTAGAACTCCAATATTCGCATTCAGGAAAAATTTAAAAGCAGTTGCTCCAGTGTCTTTGAGCAGCTGAGAGGACTCAGTGGCTCAGCTTCCATAATTAAATGTTGCTTATGATATTTTTCTCCCTGTAAAATATACAAAGAGTAGCACTTGTAATCCATTACAAAGTAATGCATGACTAAACATTCAAGGATATTGTTCAAATGATTAGTACAGATTTCAGAGAGATCCTTGAATAGGAGAGTAGTCTGTGCAATTCTCTTGTACATTTACATTTATGGAGGAATGGAATAGAATGGAATGGAATGGAATGGAATGGAATGGAATAGAATAGAATAGAATAGAATAGAATAGAATAGAATAGAACAGAATAGAATAGAACAGAACAGACACAGGACATACGAATTTGTCTCTGGTGCATAACCTTACAGTGTATATACCCATGATGGTGAACCTATGGCACATGTGCCACAAGTGGCATGCAGAGCCATTTGTGCGGGCACGCAAGCTGCAGACAAACTTACCTCACTACACATGCACACACCTTACAGCTGATTTTTTGGCTGGTTTGAGGCCTTTTTCGGCCTCCCAGAGGCTTGGAAAAGCCTCTTCAAGTCTTTTTAGGATGAATGGGCCCATTTTGTCACTTCCTGTAATAATGGAAGTGACAAAATGGGCATATTATTCGGCCTGAAAAGCCTTGTGGAGGCTTTTTCCAAGCCTCTGGGAGGCCGAGAAAGGCCTCAAACCAGCCAAAAAATTAGCTGTGAGGCACAATGCAGATAAGGGGGTGGCGTGGGGGAGATTGTGTGCACATGCGCAGGGGGCATTGCATTCTGGGTGCTGGCATGCAAATGCACGCATGCTAATGCACGCATAATTTTTGGTACAGAGTCCAAAAAGGTTAGCTACCACTGGTATGTACAAACAACAAGGTAATATAATAGAAATAGAACTTAGACTTATATACTGCTTGACAGTGCTTTATAGCCCTCTCTAAGCAGTTTATAGAGTCAGCCTATTGCCCCAACAATTTTGGGCCCCATTTTACCCACCTCGGAAAGCTGGAAGGTTGAGTCAACCTTGAGCATGGTGAAATTTGAACTGCCAAATTGCAGTCAGCCGGCAGTCAGCAGAAGAAGCCTTGACTCTATCCACTGTGCCACCATGGCTTAGAGGTATGAGATATCAATAGGAGAAGGTACTGGAAAGGATACAGGCATAAATGTGAAACCAGGAAGAATATTCTACCTTTGAAAAATTAAATCCAGATTTGGTTCCAATATACTTTCAGCTTCTTTCAAACAAGCATTTTCCCCTGATGCAATAAAAGCAATGTGAATACCAATGTTATGTAGTAATTGCATGATTCTCTCCTATTGTGTCTGTCTGGAGAACAGATAGGTGAAGGAGAAAGACTAAAATATTCACACTTATTCCAGAATCAAGCGTGATTGAAGTGTGACTTCCTAAGGGAAGTCATTTCCTGAAATCCACCATTCTTTATTACTCTTTCCGCATCCTAATTGCCACCTATAAATAATGATGTACAATAAAATAATTAGAAGGAAAAGTAGGCCCATTCTGAGCAGGGTTTGAAAGAACACAGGACAGTTGCTTGAAGCAGAAGAGGTTTATTTCCAAAGGGACAGTACAAGAAAAGCGCAAGATCAGCTGCTCAGAGGTGGCAGTGCCTCAATTTCTCAGGACAGTTTCTTTTATAAAAAAAATAAATAAATCACTACCAACCTGCCTTCAAACAAGGACCTGTATACTGCTGTGAAAGGGTTGGGCTGTGAAAATATTTACAGACCCCTCACATACCGGACATAAACTGTTTCAACTCCTTCCCTCAAAATGACGCAATAGAGCACTGCACACCAGAACAACTAGACACAAGAACAGTTTTTTTCCTGAACGCCATCACTCTGCTCAACAAATAATTCCCTCAACACTGTCCAACTATTTACTAAGGCTGCATTACTATTACTATTAATCCTCCCATCCTTCCTTTCATGCATCTCCACCCACTTATGACTGTATGACTGTAACCTTGTTGCTTGTATCCTAATGATTTTTGACTGTTTCCTAGTATGATTTGATTGCTTACTGTACCCTATGACTATCATTAAGTGTTGTACCTGAAGATTTTTGACGAATGTATCTTTTCTTTTTATGTACACTGAGAGCATATGTACCAAGACAAATTCCTTGTGTGTCCAATCACACTTGGCTAATAAAGAAGTCAGTCAGTCAGTCAGTCAGTCAGTCAGTCAGTCAGTCTGTCTGTCTGTCTGTCTGTCTGTCTGTCTGTCTATCTATCTATCTATCTATCTATCTATCTATCTATCTATCTATCTAATCTATCTAATCTATCTAATCTATCTATTTATCTATCAGAAAACTCTTCCAACTTTACATACTTTGGAAGCATGTAAAAATTCCTCTTGGGATTTTTGGAAAGCGAAAAGGGGGTGCTTTGTGGTCAGGCACCCTGTGATTTTCAATCCCTGCTTGTGATTTTTTGCATTATGAATCAAGGTGATGGCCCTCAGAAGCACAAGACCTTATGTTTATGAAATGAGGAAACCTCAGATAGGGAGGGGTAGTAGTATCTGGTATCCTACAGAGATTTTCTTTATTTGAGTAGTCTGGTGCCCTTTGCTATCTTGCAAATTTCAACCCTGGTGTTAAATCTCTTTAAATTGATGGGAAAATCGGTCACTGGAGTTGTCTCATCACATTGCTTGGCAAAATAGTATTTGTTCAACAGAGAAAAGAATCAAAAAATTTTAAAAGAAGAGCCTGTTGATAATAAAGAAGGCAAAGGCCTCTAAAAAAAGCAAAACACCCAAAATATTAAGTGAGCCAGGAAGGGGAGTGTAGATTACTAGACTGGAATAAAAAAAGTCACTGGTCATTTATCACACTTAATGAAAAGGTGTGGCTATTGATGACTGGAACAAAATGGGGTGCAGGAAATACCACACAGAAATGACCTGGGAAAATTCTAGAAACTCTCACATATTTTTTCCTTCCTTTCTCCTCCATTTAAGACTAGCTGAGAAATCATGGTAGAACCTTTTCTTTACAGAACAAAAGTTAAAAGATCAAAGTTTCCACATCATTGGGTTTATTAGTGCATAGGCCTTTCCTTCTCAAGTGTTCTCTGACAAATACATATACAAAAACCAAATATATATATGTGTGTGTGTGTGCTGTTCAGGTTCCTTCGGGTATTATCCCACGTCAATACCCAAAGGAAGCTGAACAGCATACATGTAAGTACCCATGAAAACTTAAGAAAACATACAGCCTCGAATTTGAAACCAAAAGCTGTGAGACCCACATCCATACATGGCAGATAAGATTCTGCTGAAACGTTGCTACAACTTTAACAACACTACAATGACGTGGGATAATACCCGAAGGAAGCCTGTGAACACATTTCTCATGCTGGTAACTGACCAATGTCAGGGTTGGGCCCTCCTAACTGCTTGTTCAGGCAAGAAGCTGGTCTGTCTCCTACGGAGGAAATTTATCACTTGTTCATAAAATGGGGTGTGGATTCTGGAAAGCAGACAAACTGGGGTGGAGAAAAGGTGGAACTGACCTATTAAAGCCGAGTGATGTAGGACAACCTGCTGCAAACCCAGTATTAAAGGCTTAGCCTACTTCCTCCAACCTCTTCCTCTGTCCCACTTCTTTTTCGTTCTCATTCACAAACTTTTATCCTTTGGCTCTGGAATGGATCTTCTGGCTACAACATAAAATAGAGTTCTTCTTCTATGTAGACATGCCTACACGCATATCCCTAGTTCTCAGACCAAAATGTAGATGTGGGAAAAAAAGATAGGGGCATGGAAAGAAGGGAAAACTTTGGTTCAGCCATCGAGGATTAATCTAAGGAAAGAGCCATTGTCAGTTTCAAGGAAACTCTCCTTACCACGGGTAGGAAGTGGCTTCTACTTTAGATCTGTGGACTTCAATTCCCAAAATTCCCCAGCTAGCATACCTGCAGGGGAATTCTGGGAGTTGAAGTCCATACATCTTAAAGATTCCAAGGTTGAAAAATACTGCTCTATTATAGAGGAAGCATTCCTCATTTTGGGAAGATTAAAAATAAATTCCTCACTCGTTTTTCCTTCTCCAAAAGAACTCAATAAACTCATTGCAAGACAAAGGGAAAAAACAAAACAAAACATTACAAGTCATTTTGAGGAATTTACCAACATCCAATTAGTCTTTTCCATCCTGGCCAAAAAGATATGTGTGAAAAAACACACCTCACAATGAATTCATGATGAATTCACAATGAATTATTATTGTTATTTTCAAATTGTAGACTTGAATTTATCTCTTCCTCCTAGCAATTTAAAGTCATCCAAGGGCTCTCATTTAAAGCTTAAAGCAACTTCATTCCCCTTGCTCCTCCATCAATTTTCTCAGTTTTATAGTTATGGATATCCTTGATTTTCTCAAGGTCCTCCAAAGCAGAACAAATCAGACTTCTTTTTTTCTCCTTTAGCTGTAGGAGAAGTAAAAAAAAAAAATCGAGCTCAACATTTGTGAAACAAGTCACAGTGCCAGGTAGACTTCAGCTAATCTCAGCAAAAGGAAAGTAAGTTGGTGCTTGGACAAAGTCAGGGATGGTATTCCACAGGTTCGGACAAACTGGATGTTAAATTTGTATCTGGTTCGATGAACTGGTATTTGAACTGACTGGCTGGCCCCCCCCCCCCCCCATAAGAGTAGGGTCTGCACAGAGATTTTGGGAGGGGGGGAAGCGGGCCTTCAGGAAGTACTGGAAGTCCAGAAACATGCCTGTTTCTGGCTTCGAGAGGGCCTCTAGTGCCCGAGGAAGGCCATTTTTTCCTTCCCATAGGCCTGAGGGAAGCCTCTGGACCCTTGGGAAGGTGAAAAACAGCCTTCCTGGAAGTACCAGAAGTCCAGAAACAGGACTCTTTCCAGCTTCCGGAGTGCCTCCAGAGCCCGAGGGAGGCCATTTTTGCCCTCTTATAAGCCTGAGGGAAGCCTCAAACCCTTGGGAAGGCAAAAAAACGGCCTTCCAGTCGGAAGTTCCAGTAGGCCACATCCACCATGGCCATGCCCACCCAGCAACTGGGCAGGGAACCGGTTGCTGGGATTTTTGAATCCCACTCCTGGGCAGAGTGTCACTGGGTCACTATGGCATAAATCAGCTTCAGCATGGTGTTGACTTAAAAGCCAAATCCTACAAAAGACTTCTGTTTTGTTTTACACACTGACTTCAGTATTGTTTTACACACTGACTACAGCATTCTTCCTTTTTTGTTGTGGGAGAAAGTCAGTTGTTACTTGTTCCCTTCTCTTTTAGCAGAAATGGCTCTGTCCCTCTCCCCAGAGAATCTCTGTAGCAGTTTCAATTTAATCATGATGGATCTTTAAAAGGCCCTTAGGGAAAACCACCTTTGGGGAAGAAACAAAATGTGGATTTTCGTAATCAGTGCAGTAGCTCCATATAAAACTGGCGAAAATGAGCTGTAATCAAGGTTACCAGTCACAGAAATACTCTGCTGAATTCTTGTTTTTCAGAAAAATTGCAACTTTAGAACATCAATGCAACCCAAGAAGGTCTCGCCAGTCTAAGAAGGCATCAATTTTGGCTTCTTTTATGTGAGTGCAATTTGAATTATCACCACGTAGAAGAATATATATAGAAAAGATATAGAAAAAAATATAAAAAACATATAGAAAAGATATAGCTGCTTAAACTGATAAAACTTCTTTTAGGAGCCACAGCATTTCCATATACAACACCCTTTGATTAATGAAGGATGAATTGTTTTATTACAAGCCTTGAAAATTCCTACATACTCCCCCTCCCCCCAAAGTACCACAATAAAAGATGCTCCCATAATTTTCCAAAATGCCTATATTGTGGGGTTGCATTTTGATTCATGTATCCGAAACAGATGCAAACAAAACTCACAATTAAAGCTAAGAGCTGAACATATCATTGACCTTCATAATTAGCAAGGACTAGCAATTCACAAAGAGGTGTGATTGTATGAGAGAGATGTCGTCATGCCAGTATTTTACCATTTGTGTATAAATATCCCACCATTGTTGATTTCACACCTCTCCAGAACAGAACCAATGTAAATCCAGTTTAGTTACTGTTGAAAGATATCATGGAAGCTTTTTGAAGGGCAGGAAAAGTAGATATGAAGTTCTAGTTTGTGCAGTTTTTCTAAATGCCAACTAAATGACTTCTAACTCCAGAATCACAACACAACTCATTATTAATAGAAAGATGTTAATCATGGTGATAGGGACGCTGTTTTGCTCCTTTTTTCTAGTTACAATCTGATTACTGTGTTTGTGAGAAGGCCTTCCTACTTTATCGGCAAGAACATATCTATCTATATAAAAGCGAAATACCACTCATACATCATCACAAAATCTCCAGAATTGTAAAGCCTACGAACTTGAAATTTGGCACATATGTTCCTCTTGGCTTCTAGGTGCTCACTAAGAAAGGATTTTTTGAAATGACCATCAAAGCATTAGTATTTCATATATTATTATTAACACACTCTGATGCTAAGGAGCTCTACTCCCCCTTCCCACCCGAAAATAAATCTGTTCCAAATGCAAAACACAAATAGAGGAGAGGAGCTTCAGTTTTAGTTTCATAGCACTAAGCAGCCTAAGTACAGAACAGTTGAGCTGAGCCATGCCCAGGCTCCTTGCTGTCTCCTTCTTGCTCACACAGCAAATACTGTTTCAGTTACTATGTTTCGGTTTCCAAACAGCCCTCAATTGTCTCACACACTGACAGAACACTAGCCAGATAAATACCGATGGATGTTGGTAGGCAGGGGTATAATTTTTTTTCCCTTATTTTCCTCCCCCAAAAGCTAAGCCTGATCAGTTTCTTAGTGAAGCATGGGTATAGAGCTAGGTAGACATATTTTCCAGAATTTCTATGAAAAAAAAGAGGTTTGTCCAGAAGGCTATCTGGCCACTACTTCCTACAGATGTACACACACAGAGAACTAATTTCTAATCAACAAAACCAAGAATGGAAAGGCCACTCTCTCATGTGAGGAAGCAGCGCAAAATGTATCTAGTTTTCACAGTATGGACTTTGGTAGGTTTTCGTATTAAAACAGTTTTCCTCCTGAGGTTTATTCTGTGGATAAACATAACAAGAGAGCGGGTTTCCTTAACACCCTGCTTTGCTATCAAGGGCTTAACAACATTAATGAAAAGTAAACATTCCTTTGAATCAAGATTAACTTTTGGCTAGACAACACCCATGTAATTTGGGGGGAGATATGAGGTCCTATGTTTTCTTGGTAGTCTTCCATCTAAGTCCTAACCAAGCCTGACCTTTTCATTTTTCTGCAATCAGGTCCATGCTACCAGAAAGAAAGGGAAATGTCTCCTTAACCTTTTGAAGTGGGTTTGTTGTCACAGTGGGGATTATCCTTTAGTGGCTGGAGCACAAATGAGCAACTCCTGCTTTGCATCTTCCTACCCCAGGAAAGGGATCTGCTTGGCAGTTACCAATGAGAACGGATGGCACCCAGCAAAATAACTGGGGGGGGGGGGGAAATCACCCACAAAGTTCCACCACTTCTAGATTTTTTCACTGGATTCATGGATAAAGGAAAATAAGCAAGAGATGTATGTAATTCTGGGTAGGGAGCAGGTCTCCTTCAAAAGTGCCAAGAAACAGAGAAGCTCTGCAGAGTAATGAACTCATGTTTGCTGACCATCACCGAATTAAATTCACATTGCCAAAGAGATGCTAATAAGGTCTATTTTGTGGCAGGATGAGGAAAGAAGGGGAGAGGGAGAGAGGCTGAGTTGTCTAGGACTCTCAATCCAAACAGACAAATAAAAGTAGCAGACAGAAAAGGGAAGACAGGCAAGGCATGTGTGGGGAATTCAGGAGGGAAAGAAGGCTGTGATTTATATCTCCACTTCAGCCAAATGTTTTCCTTAACATTAGCATCGCTAAAGCCTAAAGGATATAAGTGAATAAGAAACAGCAGGGACCTGTGGCTTTATGGCAGGAACATCTGCTGTAATGAACTCCTTGCAGACTGTGTACAGCCCTCTCCATCATCAACTCAGAACTCAGGGCTTTCTGCCAGTTCCCCAGACATACTTACAACAAGTCGGGGGGAGCCCACATATTAGCAAAGTAGATCTTCCATCAGCCCACCCAGAAAGCTGAAGGAAGTTTAATACAGAGTAGTAGACGTGCAAAATTGTTCCTAAAGGCAGTAGAACAAGGGCACTGATTTTCTTCTTTACATCACTTCCTCTCCAAGAATCTGGTCCAGAGGTGGTATTCAGCAGGTTCTGACCAGTTCTGGAGAACTGGTAGTGGAAAGTTTGAGTCATTTGGAGAACTGGCAAATCCCACCTCTGACTGGAGATTTTACAGTATCATTCCTTTGTCACGCGCACCAAGCCATGCCCACAGAACCAGTAGTAAACAAATTTGAATCCCACCACTGATCTGGTCTAGCGATTAAGGCATCAGGCTAGAAGAGTGTGAGTTCTAGTCCCGCCTTAGGTGTGAAAACTGGCTTGGGTGACTTTGGGCCAGGGAACTTCAAACTGGACAGCTTGAAGACTTGTGGACTTCAACTCCCAGAATTCCTCCTCCAGTCATATTAGCTCAGGAATTCTGGGAGCTGAAGTCCACAACTTGCCAAGTTTGAAGACCCTTGATTTGGCCAATCATTCTCTCTCAGCCCAATCCACGTCACTGGCTTGTTGTTGTGGGGAACATAGGAGGAGGAGCAATTATTAGATATATTCGGAGCTTTCCAAAAATAACAAAGACAAGATAATAAATAAATAAATAAATAAATAAATAAATAAATAAAAAGCTTTCCAACCCTACTCCATTTAATCTATAAATCATACGTCTAGCCCTTCTGGCTATAGAGTCAAAAATGCTAAAGTTGCAAAGCCCAGGAAGTCAGCACCCTAAAAGTGTCTGCTTTTCTTTTACCACCAGCACCACGGCACTACATTATTGTTGTAAAGGCAAGGCTGCTGTTGTCAAATCACCCACCTATTTATTGCCATATTTTTATTTAAGGAAGGAAGGAGACCCAATATTTGGCAAGGAATCCGTTGTGAAATTAATCTATCAAATTAACATAGCTTGTGAAATGATGGACAATATTGTTCTCTGGAATGTCCCACTCAGTGGAGAATTAGGCAGCAGACAAGGAAGCAGATGTCAAGAATCACTTTGAATATTTTATTATTAGTAGTAGTAGTAGTGTTGTTGTTGTTGATCATTCAACAGGCAGCCAGATGTTCAGACTGGGTTTGGCATTTTTGTCTACCTAATGAGTCCTTACCTGGGATAGGCAAATCTGGATGTTTGACGGTGTTACAGATATCATCGCAGGATGGAAGCTGTTCCAAGTAAGGCTGCCTTCTGCAATTGACTGGTGGCAAATTTGTCAATGCCTATGGTATTCAAATGGTGCTCCAGTTGTTTTGGGACTGTACCCAAGGCACCTATTATTATTGGTATTACCCTTGCTTGTCTTTGCCACAGTTGTTCTATTTCTGTTTGCAAGTCTTTCTTTTTATCTTCTCCAGTTCCTTCTCTTCTATTCTGCCATCTCCAGCTACTGCTACCTCCAGTCTCCAGACTTTTTTTGTCTTTCTTACTGACAATTGTTAAATCTGTGGTGTTATGTGGGGTGTTATGTGCCTGTCTGTTTGAATTCTAAAGTCCCAGAGGAATTTAACTTCCTCATTTTCCATGACTTTCTCTATTTCATGGTCCCACCAGTTCTTGCTTACAGACAAACGATATTACTTGCAGATCTTCCAATGCACCATTGTTGCTACTTTGGAGAGGGGAGAGGATCTATAACAGACTACTATTAATCTTGTTCTATTCTAGCTTCAACCAAATGCTAATCTGGTTGATAATCTATAGTTGCAGTCATCTACACTGAGGAAATTTTCCCAAAATGTATCATGGAAATTGGAGTCCAACATATTAGGATATCCGTGATGTTGTGGGAAATTTTTCTAATTCTTTCTTCAGAAAAAAATCCTCAGTTGGGATTCAATAGCAATAGATTTCTCCAGAGAATCTCTAGATTTCTCTTAGAATGTCATTCTAGAGCTGTTCTAGATTCTTTTAGAGCAGGGGTCTTCAAACTTGACAGCTTTAAGACTTGTGGACTTCAACTCCCAGAATTCCTCCTCCAGTCATGTTAGCTCAGGAATTCTGGGAGTTGAAGTCCACAAGTCTTAAACTTGCCAACTTTGAAGACCTTCTTTGCTTTAAAACAATGATATTCGCAGCATGCTGGGCTGTGGCATGCTGAGAATTGAAATCCATGCCTCTTGAAAGTGGTTGAAGTTGAGAAGCACTGCTCCAGAATTCACGCAAATGACTCCCAAATATTATTTCCTTTACAAATGAATTGGCAAGTCTTATCCCTTGGCAGGTCCTTTGCCCAGCTTTATCATAAGGGCACTGTGTTCCAAGGCACGCTGCTGAAAATATCTTTGAAAATCTAGGATCTTCTTTTAAAAAAACAGACAACACTTTGCATCTTCGTGGAGTACCTATAAATCACAAGTGCAAGACACACCTGCTGTTAACAATCTGTGGTTCCATCCCCTCCCCATCCTTCCTCAATTCAGCAGGGTAAACCCAGTATGTCTTCTCCTCCATTTTATTTTTAAACCTATTGTTAGAAAGGTTCAAAGCCCGTATGCTCACCAGTTTCTAACATGAGCTCTACTATTTGATCATCAACAATCATTACAAGTTCACACTCCTGCTGGTAGGAGAATGCAGAAGCCCTGTTTGCTGCATCCCACTCCAGATTTTCACAGCTGCTTAAGGCAGATGCCACGATGGGGAGAAGAGAAAAAGGACAGCAGGCAAGACCCAAGGGAGCTGCAAACCTTGTTTCTGAGCTTCACAAGCCACTCCTGGTTTGAAACAAACATCGAATGAAGTCAACAGCGTGGCACCGGTTTTTTTTTCCAATGAAGCTCTTCAAGGCCCCCTTTCAAATGCTGCTTCTTGCCCTTATCCCCCCCAAAACACCTGCCAGAACAGGGTATATAATGCTTAGAAGCAAAGAGCACAGAATTTCACACATAACACGAGAGCTGCCGCTATTACAGAGTGGCACAGTAGCTAGACAATTAGACACTATGTTGATCTCACTGGTGTTTGCAGGAAGGAATCTCACGGGGGCAGAGGTGGCATTCAGCAGGTTCTGACCAGTTCTGGAGAACTGGTAGCAGAAATTTTGAGTAGTTCGGAGAGCCGGCAAATGCCCACCTCTGACTGGCCCAGCCCCCATCTATTCTCTGCCTCCCGAATCCCAGCTGATCAGCTGGGTCTCCTTTAGTTGCCCTGCACAGGAGAACAGAGCTGGAAAGCAGGTTCGTGGGGTGGGAAGGAAATGGGGATTTTGTAGTATACCCCTCCCCCAGGAGTGGGGAGGGAAGAGAGATTTTACCATATCCTTCCCCTGCCACACCCACCAAGCCACACCCACAGAACCAGGAGTAAAAAAATTTGAATCCCACCACTGCACAGGGGTAAGAAAGATATCACATATGGTCCCCAAACCTGCAACTTTCTGTTTTCGGCTAGGAACCAAGCCCCAGAGGAGGGTTATGCTTTTTAAAATTCTGCCTAATTAATACTGTCATTTTTCTTCTTTCTTACGTGGTTTATGAATCTGCATTGTCCTCCAAGAGTTGGTTTTAAAAGTAGAGATCTGAAGACCCTCAAATAAAGAAAACTAAAGCATTCTGGTGTGTGACTATAGCTTGGGACATTGCAACCAGTGCCTTCATTAATTCCAAAGGCAGTGACAGAAAATGCAGGTGCTGCCTTTCCTTACAGGCTGTTGCAAATACCTGGTTTTGCCAGCCAAAAATAGGGATGAAACAGGTTAAAAGAATAGCTAAAGAAAAGGGAAAGAGAAGCAGCATTTTTATTCTTTCTTTTTTTTTAAATGCTAAACTTTGGAGATTGTTACTGCAGTTGTCTTGGTTTTATCACAACAGCAGTGTCAAACCCTCAATCTCTTCTCTTCTTCTCTTCCCAGCTAACAAAGCCATTCCCATCAGAGACATCTCTCCATCTTAAACCACAAAGGTCCCATAATATTATATACCTAAAGAGAAAATGCAGATTACTAATGGATAGAATGGAGCTGTGGAGAAGCGAAGAATAAAATAGTCGAACAGAGACAATGAAACCAAAGAAAGAGATACAAACCAAAGAAAGAGATACAACGGAGAAGTGTGGGGAAGGCTCAAGGGCTGTTACTGACTTGTACAGTGACAAATTGTTGCCAAACTGACAACTTGTCAAAAATACACACAGACAATACATTTTAAATTCTAGGCTTCAAATATCTCTTGCAAAAACCTTTCACTGAATTTTGTAAAGCACTGTTTCTCTACTGGAATGGATTTGCGCAGCAGCCCTGAGCCAAAGGAACAACTCTGATTTGGTTGGTGTAAACTATATTTACAGTTTTCAATGTTGCAAAGACTGTTCTCTTTTTTTAACTGTCTCTTTGAATTTACCTGCACGTGCAAAAGCTGACTTATATTTTCTGAACCAGTCTCTGTATTGAACAAATCACGTTCACGCTAACGTTTGGCAAGTTTGAAGAACTGAATTTCTGCTTGCTGCAGTTCAGAAACTGGGATGGCAGAGAGCTCTGGGAGATGATCTTTCCCTTGCCCCACCCCACCCCCAGTCCATCAAGTGTGCATTTTGTGGGCCTCAAAGCAGGCACAGGACATGAAAAAACAAGCAAACTGATAGGAGAAATCAATGCTTGTTGACTTGCTGTATGTTGTGTATTTATTAGACTGGAACACAGCCGCACCAGGAAGAAAATGTGAATCTGACTTGGCTATTTGCTGGCAATAATGGGGCTCATTGATTTGAAGCCAAAGAAACAGAGAGGGCAAACAGATTAATAATTTTTAGACTCTGAACAGGGCTGTAAATTCGGCACCAAAATGTTTCACAAAAGCAAAGGAAAAGCAAGTGCATGCATGTACACTGAAGAATCACCCTTTTCTAAAAGGCAGGCTCTTAACACACCCATGTACAGACAAATAGTGACTAAGAATATCCAAATATTATTATTTATTTTTTTGCAGCGTTAATGTAAAGAGTTTTAGAATTAAGTATCAGATTGAGTCTATATACAGGAAGGGGGAATACAGAAAGACAAAAATGCCTTTCTCCTGCTTGAAAACTCCAAAGAAAGGAGATCTAGTTGTAAGATACCAATGTTCATGTAACTGTTGCACTTCATTTTTTCCTCCTAACCTTTCCTGCAGTTCTTGCTCTTGGTCAGTCTTGAAAATCCCTATTGTAAATGATCATCAGGTCAGCAATTCCTCCCTCCCCACTGAACATACCTCCCCTCCATAATAGGAGAAGCAGTGATGAGGTCAAATAATACTAACAAGCCCATCAGCTTCTGTCCCACTTTCACAGAAGAAGGAAATTATTACTGTACTGTCATTCCTAGAGGCGTTCTTCTTGTTCAAAAAGTTTTTTTAAAAAGTTGTCAAACAGCCAACCCTATGCAGAACCATAAATAAATGGTTCTTCTGATTCAAACCTGCAATAATACATTTCTAACTCTCCCTCTCTTCCCCTACCCTTCTCTCCTGTGTCTCTGTGTGTCTGCAAACATCGACACCCACAGAGAGTGTATTCTATAATTTTATATTTGTGCCTTAGTGACTATTTGCTTTACTTCCCAAAAATGTGGACTGGACTGGCACATGTGCAATTTTAGCAGCATGAAACAAAGAACTGAGAAAAAGTTAAGATGTTGTTATCTAAATAAGCTATCCCAGATCTTGCATCCTTCAAATGCATCAGTTTACTATTCTCAACACAAACTTCCAACTGTCTTATTGGACTGAGATGTGTTGAGGTTGCAGTTCAACAGATCTGGGAAAAGGCTACCCTACATCATCTTTGTGATATCTTTGCACAGGATAAATAAAGATAAAGAGTCAGCTGTCTGTGTAGCAAAAATATCAACAACATTAAAGAAAATAAGCCTCTCTGTCTTTCCCAACCCACGAATGTTTTCTACTTAATTAAAAAAAAAAAACACTCACACACACAAGACTGGGATATATATTAGCACAGAACTATTATCAGGGATTTTGTTTTCATAAAAGAAATGAATTAGCTAGTTGCTGCTAGTACAATAAAAAACCACACCAGAGATAAAAAGCCACACCAGAAATAATTGTTTAGAAATGATATTTTCTTGGCCTGAATACAGGAGGTTCTGGATCTTATGACTATAATTGATTCCCAAATTTCTGTTGCTAAATGAGACAATTATGTGAGGTTTGCCCCATTTTATGACCTTTCTTGCCACAGTGAAGTGAATCCCTGCAGTTGTTAAGTTAGTAACGGGGTTCTTAAGGGATTCTGGCTTCCCTCATTGACATTGTTTTTCAAAAAGGCACAAAAGTTGATCCCACGACTGACATAAATATGAGCTGGTTGCCAAGCAGCTGTATTTTGATTATGTGACCTCAGGGATGCTGCAAAGGTCATAAGTGTGAAAAATGATCACAAGCCACTTTTTTCAGGGCTGAGGTAACTACGAATAGTCACTAAATGAAAGATTGGTAAGTTGAGGACTACCTGTACACAATGAAGATGACCAACCTTGCAAAATTTATCAGGTGGGGGAAAATACAAACTTACACAGCCCTCCATGTATCACATTTAGCATGTATAGCAATTCAAGGATGAACTACAGCTGGCTAGTCATATTCAACACCTCTCTGTACCTAATGACATGGGTGGAGAAGAGATGAACCAAAGAAATATTCCTGCCAGAACATGAATTGAGCTATCATACCTAATCTATGGAGAAACACTCTCTGTGGAGAAGTCTGCAAGTGACTAGGTAGTATGAGAGATGGTTAAGAAAACAAGAAGCAGGAAAAGTAAACTGTTTAGATGAGAGGTGTCCAACCTTGGCAACTTTAAGATTTGTGGACTTCAACTCCCAGAATTCCCCAGTCAGAGTGACTGGCTAGGGAATTCTGGGAGCTGAAGTCCACAAATCAAGAAAGGATCTCTTCCTCCTCATTCTGGGTAAATAGCACAGCCCTGTGTATCTATTACCTCAGCCTTCCCCCAAATGAGATGAGAAATTATGAAGTCTCATAATTACTGCAGGATGAGTCCAAATGCTAAGAAAACAAAGACAGTGAAATAGCAGTGGAACTCATAACTGTATTTCAACACCAGGAACTTCTGGAATACAAACAATAGGTAAGTGAAGCTGATTAAATAGTTAATTAAAGAAGAGATGCACCAGTGTTTTCTTATGTTAAAGATCAGTTAAAGATCAGTATATGAATTTAGAATAGAATGAGGTGGAAAGGGACCTTGGAGGTCCAGCCCACTGCTCAATCAGGAGAACCTATACCAGCAGTGGCTAACCTTTTTGGGCTACTGTGCCAAAAATTGTGTGCGTGCTTGCATGATCGCGCTCACATGGCAGCACCCAGAAGGCAATGTGCGTGCCTGCCCACTCCCTATGCATGCATGCGCAAATATTTTCAGCTGATTTTCAGCCAGTTTGAGGCCTTTTTTGGCCTCCCAGAGGCTTGAGCAAGGCTTTTGCAGGCTTTGCAGACCGAAAACTAGGCCTGTTTCATCACTTCCTGATTTTCCAGAAATACTGGAAGTGATGAAACAGGCCTAGTTTTCAGCCTGCAAAGCCTGCAGAAGCCTTCCTCAAGCCTCTGGGAGGCTGAAAAACAGCTGTGAGGCACAGTGCAGGGAAGGGGGCGGTGGGGGAGTAGACAGTGAGGTGGGATTGCATGAGCATGCATGGGGGCCGTGGGGGAGGCACACAGTGCCTTCTGGGTGCTGGCACGCGAGCGCAAGCATGCAAGCGTGCACACATTTTTTGGCACAGGAGCCCAAAATGTTAGCCACCACTGACCTATACCATTTCAAATAAGTGACTGTCTAGTACAGGGGTCTCCAACCTTGGCAACTTTTAAGACTTGTGGATTTCAATTACCACAATTTTCTCAGCCAGTTTTGCTGTTGCAGTCCACAAGTCTTAAAGTTGCCAAGGTTGGAGACTCCAGGTCTAGTAGTCTCTTCTTAAAGACATCCAGTGATGGAGCTCCCACAATTTCTGGTGGCAAGCTATTCCACTGGTTCATTGTCCTCACTGTTAGGAAGTTTCTCCTTAATCCTAGGTTGCTTCTCTTTGATTAGTTCCCAGTGAACCTAGGAGGTCTTGGAAAATCTGGACTGAAAGTGGCACAGTTTGCATGTACTATTCAAGGTGATACATTCTGCAAACATCCCAGCACTTTAACTATATTGTCAAAACAAGTATTCCCTTTTCAGTTTTCTCTCACAAGACACATTTGCCCCAAGATGCTTCTGGCCATGAGCAGACGTAAGCTGCTAATTTATCTAGTGACACATTGCTGTGCTTATTAAAAGCCTCCTCCTGCTTTTACCAGGAGGGAGAACAGCCTATACCGTTAAAAAGCCTCCAAAGTCATTTTCAAGGAAACATATAAATTCTTTGGCTTGTCCCTGTCCATCAGGGGACACCATATCCGACATATTTATTGCCAGGATCTGTCCCAAACTCTGCAGCCATCAGGGTTTATCGTTTCCTGTCTTGTGAGATAAGCAACCAAAAACACCCTTTTGTATCTAATACTCAAAAGGGAACTTCACACCACCTTCTTATTGATGGCCCATGCTGTAAAGTTGCAATGCATAGATAGCATATAGTATCTAGATGTGATTGTGAGTTGCTGAATGGGAGTAGCACAAAAGCAAGAAGATTTAAATGCCTACCTATTCTAGACAGCCTTGGGCCAGGAACTAAGAGAACTGGGGTTAGTAATTCTATTGTTTCAAGCACAAGTGTCCCTCTTTGTGTGTGTGTGTGTGTGTGTGTATGTGTGTAAGAGAGAGAGAGCACATATATCACCCTTCTTCAACCTTATGCCCTCCAGAACTATAATTCTGCAGACACCCCAAGAATCTGCCACATATCTGAAGGCATCATTTTGATGAAGGGCAGTGTTTTCCAATCTTGACAACTTTAAGAGGTGTGGACTTCAATTCCCACAATTCCCCAGCCTGGCTTCTTCTCGGAGTTCATGTCTATACATCTTAAAGTTGTCACATTTGAAAAAAACCACCAGAAACCAACTAATCGCCAGAAACCAACTAATCGGGGTTTTCAATTCAATGCGTGGACTGTGAAGGATGTGTGTTTGTGTTTATTTTCATGGTTATGATGTGCACTGAAGATGGTGTTTGATTTCATTGTACGAGGTGCAATGACAATAAAGTAAACTAACTAACTAACCCCAAGGATAAAGAGAGCACCCAACAGGCAAATGCACCAAAAGTGGGAAAATTTAAAAGATTCAAACTTTTCCATGGTACTACAAGCGTTATGATTCCTCTACATTTTACAAAGAAACTTAGTCCTTGCTCAAAAGGGTTAAGAAAAGTTAAGAACCTGATTCTATATCAATAAACTGTTATGTACCCACGTGGGGTAAATATAATTCAAGATGATATTTGATGCAGCACTGGAGAAGCAGAAAAGGCACTTCTTGAGAGTTTAAATTATTATTATCTTCATGTTATTTCCACAGTAAGAAGTCTGATGCCTAAAATTCAAGTAATAGTTCCACCTAGCATGACTATTAAATGAAAAGAGTAGATTGCTCAACAGTCTTATATTTTGCTCAGCCAGCAAAAGGAACATCAATAAGGTTCAAATGCAGCTCAAAGCTGGAGTTTACAGCAGGGGCAGTCATTCATACTCTCCTACCCTCTCCCATTCTTTCTTTCTTTCCTATGGTCATTTATTCCTAAATCAGGTTATCTGAGGTGGCATGACCTTTTTTTTTAAAGGAACCAGCTCCTTACTTCAAAATTGGAGTTTTATGCCTATCCTTCCCCATCCTCTCAGTTTTTCTTATATTCTAGCAGATGGTTGGGATACAAATAAGACCCTACATTTGAAAAAGCTCAACCCTTTTTAAGTGTATATAAGAAAGCATATTTATAAATGCACAAAGAGAATTTCTTTTAGCACAAGTCCTATTTTACATTCCAGAATCCCTTTAAACACTGTACTCTTCTCATACTCTGTTTCCTCCCTCTATCATTAACGGCAAGTTCAAAATAGATCTTTAAAATACCAGACTCGATACAAATTATAATATGATTCCAGTTAATTACAAGCCAGCTCTTTGGAACCAGAGCAAACAGCACCCTATAAACAATGCATCCAGTGTACTGAGTAACAGCTGCTCAACATACATAGTAACTATCAGCAATTAGGGACATTCTCATCCATCATCAGTTTTCACCAAAATTGTCTCTAGATTATCTTGTCAGAATGGCTTGGCTTCATGCTGAATGGACCACCTCAAAGCATCTGCGCTTAAACTACTATCAGGAGAACATGAAATAGAAAATGAGGGGGTTCTACTCAGGTCACGCTACAGATTAAATTGAGGAGAGGGAGTTAAAGGACATTGCATTTTTCACTTTTCTCATTCTTTCCACTGAGGGAAAACTGTACCTGTGGGGTGGAATAAATATTTCTCTACTGAATTGCTATATTTATAGTGGAAGGCTCAAACAAATCCAACCAAAGAAGCTACTCTCCATTATTTAAATGCTTGTGCCCATATTTTTAGGGAAAATAATTATCTCTATTAAATACACTATATCATGTCAGCTATATTAATCTGAAGAAGAGTTCATGTTTTTAAAACAATTAATACAGTAACATTTTTGGGGTTGTTCCCCCTCTATACATTTGCAAAAACCATCTCCTTTTTCCTTACAGCTTAACTTTGACAGTCCCCTCCCCAAGTTTGATACTAAAAGAGAAACCACATAATTTTCTTGGCTTTATAACATAGAGATAAATGTACACATGTAATTCCTAAATGCATCACCCAAGCATTTAGTGGAATTATTAATTCCCCCAATAAATAACTTCATCACGTGAAGTTCCTCCTGGTCATTTTGATAAACCTCAACGCTAAAGCTCTTTGGGGAGAAAATAGAAATCAGTTTCTTTGTATGTTTCATAAGATTTCCTTCTAAATCAAGGACCGTTTTCAGAATTTAAGGAAGTTACAGGATGAAATTATAGCCTGTGGATCCCAAATCAACTCCAGTTATATTAAAATTAGAGGTCCCTTTAAGTTCAAAGTTCTTCTTCTCCAGAGGGAAAAATAAATGTGCATTTGGGCTGCAGCTGAAAACAGCAGAAGCCGGTTGAGGTCAGCGGATCAACTCAAATGAACAGCCCAGTCTGAGAACTACCGAATCCAGGCAATTGCAGAGTTAATCCGCCAAGAAGCACGGAAAACTCTTTGTGACCACCTCGTGGTCATCTGGATTTTTGCATCCCAGTTTTATCTGAAATATGCTATTTTGCAAAACAGGATCTCTAAAGTACTGTCAAATAAAATGCCTCCTAGTAGTAATCAGTGCCCCTATTTTAGCCTGTTTTCCTTGAAGGAAAGGAAAAGTAGCTGTTGTTATTTCTCCTGGCCTTTTTTAAAATATATCTTTACTGGGACAATTCCTCCCCTTTAGCTACACAGCACAAACAGACCCTGAGAAAAATTAGGCCCTTCCTTGGCTGGTTTCCAATATATAGTATTTTTAAAAAAACTTGAGTTTTTCACAACAGTCATGACATTATTTCTCACTACTTGGGCCTAGGAGACCTGGCTTCCAAAAATTACCAGACCCGCAGGCCAAGGGTGACAGTGCTGGGTTAATCTAAACATCAGAAGAATTTTATTCTCTTTCCTTTAAAAACATAATAGATATTATCCCTCATTGTTAGTTAACCTTACACGATTATTAAGTCAGTCTGGCAAGGTTGTAGTATGTATGCAGAGGTTGTATCAAAACTTGTCAACTTCAAGACTTGTGGACTTCAACTTTCAGAATTCTGGGAGTTGAAGTCCACAAGTCTTAAAATTGCCAAGTTTGGGGATCCCTGATTTGTAGTGGCTCAGAGGCCAAGGCAGGGCACATCTTTGATAAATAATAGACAGCAGGAAAATCCTCGGGAACTTAGGCCAAGCCTAGCTACACCCAAAACGAGAAGAAGTCAAACAACCCCGTTTTTTTAAATGTTCCCACTCAAATCCTCCCAGCATGGAGTCAGGTCGAAGCAGACCTCCAAGGAGACACACACACACACACACACACAAGTCATCCCAAACGCCCCTCACCCCCATCCATCCAAGACAAGCCAGGTGGCTTTACATTCAGGAAAGGGAAAGTTTCCATTCCTCCAGATGCGGAATCAGAACAGAGTTGGAAAGGGACGTTGGGAGGTCTTCTAGTCCAACCCCCGGCTCAAAGCAGGAGTTCGCCGCCTGGCCTTTCCAAACTTCCACTTCGAGGTCTCCTACACGCCGCAACTTACCGTCCCTTGCTCAGGAAACCCTCGCGAAACTTCTCAACCTCGTCGGAGCTTCAAAGGATCGGGCTTCGGAAGCGAAGCTCTCCGGCCCCGCGGCTTCTCCGCTTTTGGTGACAGCCGCCCTCCCCGCGGTCCCCTCGGCGCGGGCATCCGTCCACCGCGCCTCCTTCCCCGGATCCCAGAACCCTGAAGCGGACACGCACGCACTCCCTCCGCCTGCCCCCATCTTCTTCGCCCGGTTCAAAAGCTGCGGGCGGCGGCACCGGCCCCCAGAAGCCGCGGGCTTGCAGGAGCCGCGTCCTGACGGGGGCTTTGCCCGAACCGGGAAAGAAAGGAAGGAAGGAAGGAAGGAGGGAGGGAGGGAGGGAGGGAAGGAAGAGAAGGAAGGAAGGAGAGAGGGGGGCAGGGAAAGAAGGGAAGGAAGGAAGGAAGGAGGGAAGGAAGGAGGGAGGGAGGGAGGGAAGGGAGAGAAGGAAGGAAAGAGAGAGGGGGGGAGGGGGGAAGGAAGGAAAAAGAAAGAAAGAAAGGAAGGAGGGAGGGAGGGAAGGAAGGAAGAGAAGGAAGGAGAGAGGGGGGCAGGGAAAGAAGGGAAGGAAGGAAAGAAAGAAAGGAAGGAGGGAGGGAAGGGAGAGAAGGAAGGAAGGAGAGAGGGGGGGAAGGAAGGCAAAAGAAAGAAAGGAGGGAGGGAGGGAAGGAAGGAAGGAAAGAGAGAGAGGGAAGGAAGGGAGGAAGGAAAGAAAGAAAGAAAGAGAGCGGGAGGGAGGAAAGGAAGGGAGAGAGAGGGAGGGAGGGAAGGAAGGAAGGAAAGAGAAGGAAGGAAGGGAAGGAAGGAAGAAAGAGAGAGGGAGGGACGGAGGGAAGGAAGGAAAGAAAGAAACAAGTTAGGAAAGGAAGGAAGGAAGGAAGGAAAGGAGAAACCGTCCGAGACAAGGGAGCGCTGGAAACACTTTCTCCCCCTGTTCAATTTGTTATGTTGCGTTCATCTCTCCGCCGCGCCGCGGTCTCCCGCTCGCTCGCTGCCCGCAAAGCTGTCCTCAAAGTCCGCGGGGCGCCGCCGCCAGGACCCAGAAGCCAGCCGAGCGAGAGGATGGGGACGGGAGTGCGGAGCCCGGGAAAACTTTCCTGACCGGGCAAGGAGGAGGAAGGCAGCGGCGGCTTCCCTGCCTTCCCAGCGGCTCCGTGGAACCCAGAGGGCGCGCGTGTTTTCTTTTCCCCTCACCGGCCGGGCCCGAGAGGCGCTTTTTTACCTGCGTGGCAAAGTCCCGGGTTGCCAACGGCGACCAGAAGGAGCAGGGCGATGGCTCCGGGGCCGGACGCTCCTCGGCTCCAGGCAGAAGGCATCGCGCCCGGCGAAGGCGGCGGTGGCAAAGACGGCGCCTCCTTCGCTCTTCCTCCGGCTGGTCTCCGGAGACACCCGCCTCTCGGAAAGGAGACTCCAGCCTCCCTCACGCGAAGGCCCCCCCTGCCCTCGGCCCCGCGCCTCTTCCTCTCCTTCCTCCTCCTCCTCCTCCTCCTCTTCTTCCGGCAACTTTTCAGCCAGAAAAGCAGCGGGAAGCGCGTTGGGGCAGCGGGCTTCCCTTCGCCCGCGGCTCTCTCCCTTGGTGCCAAGGCTGCGGCGCTCCTCTTCCCTCTGCCAACTTGTGGGACCCGCCAGCCAAGCCGGCGGGATCAGAGAGGCAGGCGCGGCTGCTGGGCGGCTCGCATCCCTTGGCAAAGGCTCTTCTTGTCAGCGAGCCACGCTCCCCTTCGCCTCCGCTCGCCAGCCAGCCTCCTGCCACACTGCCGAGGTGTCCGGCACGCAGAGAAAGCCCGGGAGCTCGAGCAAGGGGAGGGGCGGGGGCTCCGTTGGGGAGGACCGCGACGGGCGGAGCGAAAGGGGGACCTGAGGCGGCGGCGGCGGGAGCGGGGGGGGCTTCCCGACGGCCTACCACACGTACAGGGGCCTAGGCGGGGCTGGGCGGAAAACGTGGCGCCGGAGCCCGCTTCCTCCTCCTCCTCGGAGCTGGCGTCTCTCTTGAGGATATTCGAGCAACTCGGACCGCCCTTGGCCGCCGGTGGTTTCCTCACGCGTGGACGGTGCTCGAATGCAGCGTAGCTTTTGAAGAAATTGGGCCGAACGGAGGGCAAATCCAAGAAGCGTTTGGGCTTCTCTCTCTCTCTTTCCAAAGCCCGAATGGAACTGGAAGGGACTTTGGGGTGGGTGGGGGTCTTGGTACCGTTGTGGTTTGGAATAAATATTCCTTAGAACAAGAGTCTGGATATTTAACTTTTCACTTATATTATATAGCGGGTGGGAGGGTGTCTCTCTGTGTGTAGAAGAGACGGGGCTTGATATTCTGACATGTCTGCACCTTTTTCTTGGCTTCAAGGCTTGGAGAAATTTTAGTTACGCCGCAAGGCTATCTGCCTTATTATATTCTGCATCATTAAAATGGAACGGTAAATTAAAACCAAAATGGAACGAAGTCCTTAATATTCCATTACTTTGTCAAGCAATCATCTTCCCAATTAAATTGCTTTGGGACCAAGGTGTGCTGTACAGAAACGATGTTAGACAAACAGAGTTGGAAGGGATCTTACAGGTCATCTAGTCCAACCCCCTGCCCAAGCAGACCCTACACCATTTTTGACAAATGGCAGTTCGGTCTCTTCTTGAAAGCCTCTAGCGATGAAGCTCCCACAACTTCCGAAGGCAAGCTGTTCCATTGGTTCATTGCTCTCATTGTCAGAAAAGTTCTCCTTATTTCTAAGTGGAATCTCTCCTTGTTCAATTTCCATCCATTATTTCTTGTCTGGCCTTCAGGTGCCTTGGAAAACCCTCCTCTCTGTGGCAGCCCCTCAAATACTGGAACACTTGCTGTCATGTCACTTGAGACTTTCAGGAAGAGATTGGACTGCCATTTGCCAGAAATGGTACAGGGTCTCCCACTTATAATGTGGTGAACAAAACTGGATGCAGTACTCTAGGTGTGGTCTTACTAAGGCTTTATAGAGTGGTATTAGTACCTCACTTGATCTCGACTGTATGTCTCTGTTAATGCAACTTAGGATTGCATTGGCTTTTTTGGCTACCGCTGCACACTGCTGGCTCCTATTTAGCTGGTTGTCCACTAAGACTCCAAGATCCCCCTCACAGTTACTGTTATTGAGCCTGGTTTCACCCAGTCTATATGTGTACTTTTGGTTTTTCTTGCCTAAGGGTAGGACTTTACTTTTCTCTATACTGAATTTCGTATTGTTAGATAGGGCCCAGTGTTCAAGTCTGTCAAGATCCATCTGGATATTTAGCCTAGCATCTGGGGTGTTGGCTATTCCTACCAGCTGCTAGTATCATCTGCATTTTTCTAGAGCATCATGGGAAGAATCTCCAGGAGAAAGACATATGTGATTTGGGGTTATGTTTAAAGAGAACTTATGGGCCATGGTCATTTCTACAGTCTTTGTACTAAGGGGGGGGAGCCTCTAGATATTTGCTAGGATGCCATGTAATCCAATTTAGCTTCTAATAAGTATATTAAATTCAAATGCCCTGATCCTATGCTTGCCTATGGACAGCTGCTCCTTTTTTGTAGGCACGTGCCAACAAACTCAAGTTAGAATTTGCTGACATTTACCTGCAATTTATTGATTTCTTGCCAAAGCCAAATGGGCTTAAACAATGGCTATTGAACATATTTTATTTTTATATGCAGTGAATTAGCTTTTTCTCTGACTTCAAGGGAGCAAAAACCATCAGAAATCAGACAGAATTTCTGATTCTGGCCTCCATAGACCAACATGATTCTTATTCTACAATAACTTCAAGGAGGTGTTTTACAAAACAACACAGAACACTTTTCTGCTAAGATCTGCAAAGGGGAAAGGATGACATGGGAATGAGTTATTAGCTTCCTTCCTAAAATCAGAACCATAGACTCATTTGCAATTATTGTGAAGAATTACAGTCTGTTTCAGAGCAGTGTGACCCACAGCTCTGGATCAGAAATTGTCTTGTCCTATACAATTGACCAGATCTATTGTGCCTTTTTAAAGATAGCCTTGAGATGCTGATGAACAGAAGAAGGGAGAAAAAGTTCATTTGATGTCTCCCCCCCCCCCCCCNCCCCCCCCCCCCCCACATCCAGAAGAGATCATCCATTTTGGGAAATCACCTGAAGTATAAACTTTTATACAATGTTGGTGGAATGAAAGTATTTCTGCTCTCTGAATTTTAATTTGAAAAAGTTGGGTACAGGAGAGTTTCTTCACTTCATTAAACTAGCATGCCGCTGTTGAAGATACTGAGCTTGTCAGCTGGGAAGTTGAAAGCCTGAGGTTCAAGACCCGAGCACTGTGCGATGGGGTGAGTTCCCGTTATTTGCTCCAGCTCCTGCCCACCAAGCAGTTCAAAAGCATTTAAATGCAAGTAGATAAATAGGTACCACTTCGGTGGGAGGGTAATAATATTCTGTGCGCCTTGGCATATAGTCATGCTGGCAATATGACCACAGAAATGTCTTCAGACAACGCTGGCTCCCTCGGTTAAGAACAGAGAGAAGCATTGCTGCCTAGAGTCGGACTCGATTGGACAGGGGAAACCTTTACATTTATCTTCAAGTAGCACATACAGATCATCTAGAACAACCAACCAGAAAACTCCTTTTCTTGTTGACCCAGGTAAAGGTTATGGAGAGTTAAATTTAATTCCTGGTGACGATTTATCCATATTCATCAGTCCTACTTTTTTTTTGGGGGGGGGGGGGTTTCGGTAAGAGTTACAGAAGCCACTATGGTGCAGTGGTTAGAATGCAGTATTGCAAGCAAACTCTTCCCACTGTCAGAAGTTCAATCCAACCGGCTCAAGGGTGACTCAGCCTCCATCTTTCCAAGGTTGATTAAACGAGGACCTGGATCGTTGGGGGCAATAGGCTGACTCATAAAATTGCTTTTAAGAGATGCTGTGAAGTAGTATATAACTCTAAATGCTATTGCTACAGAATCTTCTACCGGTTTGGACCGGTTTGGGCGAACTGGATGTTAAAATTACATCTGGTTTCGAAAGCGGTATTTCAACTGACTGGCTAACCCCGCTCACCTTGCCCCTCCCCTCCCAGGAGTCTCCACGCAATGTAGGTAAGTACAGGGTCTGGCATGGAGGCTCGGCGGACTGGCGGGGGGAAATGGGCCTTCCGGAAGTGGGGAAATGGGCCTGTTTCCAGCTTCCGGAGGGCCTCCAAAGCCCGGGGGAGGCCATTTTCACCCTCCCAGAAGCCCAGGGAAAGCCTCTGGACCCTTGTGAGGGCAAAAACAGCCTTCCCCAGGCTCTGGAGGCTCACCAGAAGCCGGAAACAGGAAGTTCCAGTAGGCCATGGCCACCATGTCCGTACCCACCCAGCAACTGGGCAGCAAACTTGCAGCCTGCAAGTGTTGCAACAAGGGATGTTGGAAGTTGCAATTCAGAAAGAGTGGAAAGGGCAAAAAATTTGTGAGGCAACGGGCCTTGTCTGAAACATGCTGGGCTTGGCGGTAGCAGCTACCCCCTCGGAGATATTTCTTCTGCTTCTCTTCTTAGAGAGGAGGACAGACTGTCTCCTGTAACCTGTAGATTAGCTTGAGAAATGTTATCAGACAGGGAACATTATCCCAGCACTGAAACAACCCAACACTAAAGGGAGATTCAGTTGCCAACCTAATTTGGCTTTGGAACTGTGGGTGAAGGGAACAGACAGCCAGATTCTGCCTTGGGCAGAATTCAGTGGCGGGGGAGGCTCTGCTGCCTTTGTAAAATGCTCTCCTTTTTCACTGTCCTTTGAAGAAGCATTTGTGAGTCTTTTTGGGCTTCAACTGATGCAAACTATTATTGTGCTGTCCTTCTGCTTTGATCAAAGAGATGTGTCAAGACACTTCAATAGAAAATAGGCTGGCCCGGAAAATATGCACATAAAATGAGAATGAGGTGCCGCTTCATTTAAATATGTATCTTTTGGTTGCGTCCTGACACCCAATAATCAGTAAATAAGCCCTTCTGAACATGGGACTTCTTGTTTCTGAGACCATCAATCAATCAGAACAGAGTGGGAAGCAGAGGCGGCATTCAGCAGGTTCTGACCAGTTCTGGAGAACCGGTAGCAGAAATACTCTCCGAGCAGTTCGGAGAATCAACAAATCCCACCTCTGATTGGTCCCCACCCTCATCTATTCCCTGCCTCCCAAGTCCCAGCTGATCGGGTGGGTCTTCTTTTGTTGCCCTGCACAGGAGAACAGAGCTGGAAAGCAGGTTAGTGGGGTGGGAAGAGAAAGGGATTTTGCAGTATCCTTCCCCTGCCATGGCCACCAAGCCACACGCAACAAATCAGTAGTAAAAATTTCTGAATCCCACCACTGGTTGGAAGGGACCTTGGAGGTCTTCTAGTCTGACCTCCTGCTCAAGTAGGAAATCCTAAACCATTTCCCACAAGTGTCTGTCCAGTCTTTTCTTAAAAGCCTGCAGTGATGAAACACCCACAACTTCTGAAGGCAAGCTGTTCCACTAGTTAACTGCCCTCACTGTTAGGAAATTTCTCCTTAATTCCAGGTTGCTTCTTTCCTCGATCAGTTTCCATCCATCATTTCTGGTCTTGACTTCTGGTGCTTTGGAAAATAAGTTGATCCCCTCCTCTCCGTGTCAGCCCCTCAAATACTGGAGTACTGCTATCATGTCACCCCTAGTTCTTTTTGTCTTCAGATGGGCCATACCTGGTTCCTGCAACTGTTTTTCATATGTTTTTGTCTCCAGGCCCTTAATCATCTTAAGTTGCTCTTCTTGGCATTTTTTCCAAAATCTCAACATCTTTTTGGGGGGGAATGTGGTGACCAAAACTGGATGCAGTATTGCAGATGTATATACTCACACTGTTGGAAGTTAAAAACCTACCCCTCTCCTAGGAAAATGAAATATTTTAGGATATACTAAAAAAGGCAGAATATTTTCCCTAAAAGAGAAGTAGAAACTCAGAGAGGCAGAAACTCAGCCCCCCCAGGGGGTGGGAACAATTACCCGGTAATTCCGGACCTAGTCAGATAAGATACATTGTTTCTGGAGGGAGGGAGTCCGTGAGCCATTTAATTGCCATTCATTTCACCACCCACTAAGTTTCAACCAAATTTAGTACACAGACACCCTACAAAGCTAGCTACGACCTCTGACAGCAACCAATCGGGATACTCTTCCTGTGCCCCAGGAAGTTCAAAGCCCAGAGAGGGTATAAAACCCAGGGACTCTCAGCATTTCTTCCCTTTTCTTCGCCCAAGAGCTCCAAGGCATGTGATCCTGTTCATCAATAAACTTTTTTTCCAAGCAACTTCCATGATTCCAGTGTCTTTTTCCCCACTTGAACCCAGAAGGATATTTCTTCCAACAACATGTGATTTTGATTCTATGCCTCTGTTTATACAACCAAGGAATATATTAGCTTTCTTGGCTGCTGCTGCCCTGCCCAAAAATCTCATGATATCTAGCTATTCACAGAGTCCCATTGTGAGGGAGACGGGCAGTTCCTAAGCATGCTAAATACATTGAAAGTAAATATTGTTATTTATATTCAGACTCCTTTCCATCTGCAGTCTACTCAGGCTCTATGTTCTGACCAAGACCGTAATTAAGCACACGCTTGGTTAAAACAACTCTTATTTTATTTCAACGCTGGGAATTATGTTCATTCCCAGCCTGTAATGAGTCCCAAACAATCCCTCTAAATAAGCACCCACCTTTCTCTCTTTTGAATTGCTGCCAACAACAAAAGTGCCAAATGAACTATATATAAAAAAAAAAAAACCGAAGTAGAAAGTCCACACAGAACCAAAGACTTTGCTTCCTACAAAGGTTTCTTCATCTTTGCCTGTCCTTTATACCTTATGGGAGGGGCAATCATCTCCCAGCCTTACTCCCAAGTCGCTCTTTTTGTTTCAGCTGTTTGTGCCTTCTAGCAGCTCTGTGCATACACGCACTGGGAACAGGCTCCCCTTGTTCCTCTGCCTCACTGCTGCCAGATTCTGGAGGCTCCGGAGTCAGCACATAACTCCCAGATGGCCCTGGCCCCATCTCTACATCAGATTCAGGACCCTCGTCTGAATCCTCCCCAGACTCCCGGACTGGTCCCCATTTTTCCCCACTGTCTGATCCTGCTGTCTGCACAGGCTGCCGGTGAACCACAGCACTCTTCTCCATTTCTCTGAATGGGTGCAATCCAACTATAAGACCTAAGCAACAACTAACACTATTCAAAAACTTAATCTATGCAGTCCTGGATGTTCTGTCCAGCTGACTAATAAATTGGATGGGCGATGAAGTGATTGGATTGTTAGACTGAGAATTATCTCTCTCCCTATAGAGCAACTTTTGGCTGTTTCTCCAGCATGTACAACTGCTCGTGGGGGAAAAAAAAACCCAATTACATGAAGAGTTGATTCCATTGCTAATTGTTCAAAGAGGTGTGTGTGTCACCACAGTCATAATATTTTGGGTCCTTGAGAGTTACAGTTTGTGGGATAATGTTGCATTGGAGAACCATGACAAAGAAGTCCCTGCTATCCAGATCAGCCAATCTAAATCAATCTAGGAATACATTTGGGAGCCCAAGAACACTTATGGTTATGGAAGGCTACCATCTTAAGCAAGAAAAAACATTCTCCAAATTGAATGGGCTATTTCTTCTTAAAATAGAACATAGAACCTTAGAGTTGGAAGGGACCTCTGAGGTCTTGTAGTCCAACCCCTCTGCTCAAGGCAGGAGACCTTAAAACCATCCCAGTGAAATGGTTCTCCAGTCTATTTTTGAAAACCTCCAGGGATAGGGCATCCAAAATTCTGGGAGGCAAGCCGTTCCATTGATTAATTGTTCCCGCTGTGAGCAAAATTTCTCCTTAATTCTAAACTGGATCTTTCTTTGATGAGTTTTCAACCATTACTTCTTGACTGGGCCCCAGGTACTCTAGAGCAGGGGTCTCCAACCCTTTGGACCTCAGGGACCACCAAACTCATAATTTTAAATCCCAAGGACCACTAACCAGTTCTGTGGGCATGGCCTAATTTGTGGGTGTGGCTTGATGGTCATGTGACTGGCTGGGCATGGCTTGTATGTAAATATTACAAACATTTATATAAATATTGAATTTTTTACAAAAAAAGAGCAAAATCAGGCAAAGCAGGCAGATTGAGTTGCTCACAGATTCATTCAGTGATCTATCTATCTGCCATCGGCTAGCTCAGTCTCTCAAATTTACTTGCTGTGAGTCTGCACTGAATAATAGAAGCTTCAGTCCTAAGGGAGGTTCGGCTGTGCTTAAAGGCAGAGCGGAGGAGCTAAAGATTGGCTAGAAAGCAAAAAATCCAACCATTTCCTGCTTCCTAGCTCATCTAAATCTCCCAGCACAGCAGAACAGATGATGGTTGGAAAAAGGAAAAATAGCAATTTAGCAGGCAAGTTTGCTGGGTAAGGAGTGAGTGGGTGGGGAAGGTTCCCACAAGCCATGTGGGCTGCGCAGTCCTGTATTTCTGCACAGCCTGGATTAATTGCATTGGGGGGTTGTCTGCTCTGGAGGTGAGATTTCTCTGCAGCCCACCAAAATTTTCTCATGGCCCACCAATGGGCCACGGCCCACACGTTGGCGACCTCTGCTGTAGAGCAGGAGTCTCCAATCTTGGCATCTTTAAGACTTGTGGACTTCAACTCCCAGAATTCCTCAGCCAGCTTTGCTGGTATGAATCCAACCTTTTGCAAAGAAAGTTGACCTGCCTTTGGCGTTAGTGAATTGAGACATTTGGGTCTGGATGTTTGTCTGAATCTTCTGCAAACAGACAACTTCCCAACTGAACTGGCAAGGTGTGATTCCAGCATAGAATGATTCAGCTGTCACACCCACTTCTGAGTTTCTACACCCAAGTTTTAAAAAAATTATAATCCAGTGACACTCAGTGGTAAGCCAACCGAATGGATCCCCTATTGGAAAGATTGCTAAGGACATTCTCCCATGATTTTAATAATATTACTCCATTTGTTGTGATGAACGGATAAGCTATTGTTGTAGTTGGGCAGAGGATGATAGCAGCTGCTTAGCAAATTTTTCTTGTCCATGCCAACAGAGGACTGTTTCATAGGGGACAAATTTATTACATCAAATGTGTGTATGCAGCGAAAAAGAAGTGTAGATCGGACATATGTTGGGAAGCAACAGAGGAACAGCCCAATCTATAAATATTCAGCATCCCTAAGTAAACATTTCCTTCTGCTCCCATTTTTTAAAAATATATTTTGAATAGAAGAATGAAATCTGGAGCGACTTTATAGTGATACAACAATATCTTTTTTCCTCCAGCTGCTTTGCTTTTCCCCCTCCTATACTAGTTGCTTGGAATTGGTCTGCTCCATGCTGATGTTTATTATATTATGAAGGGAAATTGAGGTCACTAAATTCTTCAAGTACAGGAAGCATTTGAATTAGGTTTTGTCAATGGGAGATGAAAGCAGATAAGATTAAAATATTCTGAGGTGGGAAGAAGGAAGGAAGGAAGGAAGGAAGGAAGGAAGGAAGGAAGGAAGGAAGGAAGGAAGGAAGGAAGGAAGGAAGGATTCACAGCAGAGGTGGTATTCAGCAGGTTCTCACCAGTTCTGGAGAACTGGTAGCAGAAATTTTGAACAGTTTGGAGAACCAGCAAGTACGACCTCTGACTGGTTCCACCCCTATCTATTCTCTGCCTCCCGAGTCTCAGCTGATCAGCTGGGTCTTCTTTGGTTGCCCTGCACAGGAGAATGGAGCCGGAAAGCAGGTTGGTGGGGTGGGGAGGGAATGGAAATTTTACAGTATCTTTCCCCTGCCATGCCCATCAAGCCACACTCACAGAACTGGTAGTAAAAATATTTGAATCCCACCACTGATTCACAGACTGTTTTTTACCAACATCACATGGAGATTAGGAGAAGAGGCTGTTTGCATGTGGTTGATTACTTTTAATACACCTCTTGGAATCATTTGGCTGAGATGAATGGCCATAGAAATTAAGTCAATCTTCCTCATGAGTGAACAGAGAAGAAATTACTGCTTTTTTGCAAAGGGATTTTGAAAATTGAAAAGCAATGATGGGATTGATTTCTCTGAGGAAACCATTGCTACCATTCAAAATTTCCTTTAGTAGCTTGTGAAGATGGCAACTACAGCTGTGTAATTTCTCTATATGGAGATTCACCAAAATACACCACCCAACATGAGGATTTGTAACTGAGTACTCAGCAATAGATCTTAGTCTGGGGCAAAGCACACATATCACCAATGTAAATTAGACTGCTTAGTTTTACACTGATACACATAATATCCATTTATCACCCTTATATCCTGCCTTTCCTTAAGGAAATTACAGCCAAGCTACACATTACTGTGTGTGAAAGAACTGTGAGAAAATAGCAGTTTGCTTATCTCTTGTAGGAAAAGGAGTGGCTGAGCCTGGGGACGGAGTTAAAACAGGGATCAGCTTAGAATCCCTGCGCAGCCACTCCACTTGTGTCTACATAGGGATTCTAGGTTGATTCCTGTTTTAACTCCGTCCCCAGGTTCAGTCGTTCCCTTTCCTACATCCCCCCCCCATTCCACAAGGCAATCCAGTTGTGTAAAAGAAGGTAAGATGCCAGTTTTGGTCAAATCAATGGCAAGGACATAAAGATCTTTAACTTGGTGACATTTTCTCGACAAAAGTCTCCTCAACAAAAAACAGGCTGTTTTTAGGCTCTGCTCTTGCTCTAGTCTAGTCCAGTCCAGTTGAAAACCATTCTCTGATAATCCTCCCCAGAGTGGTGGGATTCAAAAAGTTTTACTACTGGTTCTCTGGGCGCAGCTTGGTGGGCGTGGCATGGCTTGGTGGGCATGGCAGGGGAAGGATACTGCAAAATCCCCATTCCCTCCCCACCCCACTAACCTGCTTTCCAGCTCCGTTCTCCTGTGCAGGGCAACAAAAGAAGACCCAGCTGATCAGCTGGGACTCAGGAGGCAGAAAACAGATGGGGGTGGGGCCAGTCAGAGGTGGCATTTGCCGGTTCTCTGAACTCCTCTAAATTTCCACTACAGGTTCTCCAGAACCGATCAGAACCTGATGAACACCACCTCTGATTCCCGCCTCCTGCCCCAGAAAAGGAAAAGAAGAAAAATAACATTGGTAGATTCAGCGGATGGATTTGTATCCTGAAATATCCAGGGGCTGCTTACATGGATTCTCAAAACCAAGGCTGGCTTAGTTCTGACAATCTAAAGCTGGGTTATATTCTCAAATAATAATCTCAGCTACCTGTGCAGTTTTCTTGGCTCAATATGGATGTGGTTTGCCTGTTGTTTTCCAATACAGGTAGTTCTTGACTTACAGCTGTTTGTTTAGTGACTGTTCAAAATTCCAACAGCACTGAAAAAAGTGACTTAATGATCGCTTTTCACACTTATGACCATCACGTGATCCCCAGGGTCACGTGATCAAAATCCAGGCGCTTGGCAACTGACTCATATTTAAGACCTCTGCAGTGTCCCAGGGATCATGTAATCATTATTTTGCAATCTTCTGACAAGCAGAGTCAATGGGGAAGCCAGGTTCACTTAACAATTGTATTAATAATTTAACAACTGCAGGGATTCTTTCCACAGCTGTGGAAGGAAAGGTGTAAAATGGGGCAAAACTCACTTAACAAATGTCTCAGCAACAGAAATTTTGGGCTCTGTTATGGTCATCAGTTGAGGATTACCTATGGGTTTTTTTTTTAATCCTGATCTACCTTCAGCCCTGGAATACCAAAGTAGTGCCCCATATAAGGATCTATTATTAAATACCACTTCATTAGGTGGCACAGAGAAGCTGAAAGAGAGAGGTTGGCTGATGGCTACTTAATGTATTCTTGTCAGAGGCAAGCTCGGGATATATTAGAATAGAATAGAATAGAATAGAATAGAATAGAATAGAATTCTTTATTCTTAATTCTTAAAAACTTGCAATGTTGGAGCATTCACAACAACAGGGACTAAACTTCCATCTTATAACATTATGTATAGTGCTAACTACAGGGGAGGATGATCCATATATTACACCAGGGGTCTTCAAACTTGACAACCTTAAGTCTTGTGGACTTCAGCTCCCAGAATTCCTCCTCCAGTCATCTTAGCTCAGGAATTCTGGGAGTTGAAGTCCACAAGTCTTAAACTTGCCAAGTTTGAAGACCCTTGTACTAACTTATGATTGTGGCTGAATATTTATAACAGTAAAGTTTATATCAAAAGTCCAGTCATAAACTGTGATAGGCAACCCATGGCCCCCAAACTAAATATAAAACTTTTTTTTTTGCTTCATAAACCTTATTATAACTGCTCAAAATCATCATTAGCGGAAGGTTAGTGTTTTAGTGTAAAGTACATATTCCTTGCAATGGTCATGTGTGTGGCATAACTCAGTCCATCCCGCATAATTGCACTAACCAGCATGATCCTAGGCCTTCCCCAAACTGGGAACCTTTGTCATTAAAGAACGTGTTATAAACCCTGGCTAACAAACCACTATGGTTTGCCTCACAGCACCGGGTAAGCCAAATCCAAACCACATTATGGCTTACTGTACTATTGTTTACTTTAGGTTAATGCGACAAGTCAGTAGGTGAGCTCCGCCTACTTTACTACTCTCCAGAGTTGTCAACCATATCATATCCCAACAGTTGAGCACAATTAAATGTTTCAAGCAAATAAAACAACAAGCAGACTAAATTAAAATCAAGAGGCAGCATCCCAAAGAACCTCTCATGTAGGGCTGAACATGAGATGATTTTTATTCAAACTTCAAAGAAAAACAGATGACTGAGATGGCATCAATGGAAGATATAAACTACCCATCAAAAGTATTGAGGCTTCCTTGATTCTGTTTTGAAAATAAACCTTTCATAGTGATCTTGCAGTCCAGAATGGCTGCATTCTAAAAATCCAAGACTTACCTCCCCAGAGATCTTTAAGGATCTTTAAGTGTATCAATAAAAAAATGAATATATTCTCTGGATGCCATTTCTGATAATATACACTCAGACTGCCATACCTGAACACAAGAGAGAATCAACAGCAGAAGGAAGGCAGGGAGAATTTTAGTTAGAATTATTCAGTGTTTGAATTTACTTGTGGTGTAGGGTTTAGGATAGGGTACCTTCAAATGTGTGAAAAAGATTTCTCCCTTCACTGTAAAGTGTGACTGTGTGAGTGCATGTGTGTGTGTGTGTGTGTGAGAGAGAGAGAGAGAGAGAGAAGGAGAAGAAAGAGTGGGGGAAAGAAAGAAAGAAAGGAAGGAAGAAAGGAAGGAAAGAAAGAAAAGAAAGAAAGAAAAAGGAAGGAATGAAGAAGGAACGAGAAACAAAGGAAGGAACAAGAAAGAAAGAGGAAGAAAGAAGAAGGAAGGAAGAAGAAAGAGAAAGAATGAAAGGAAGGAAGGAAGGAAGAGAGAGAGAAAAAAAGAAAAAGAGAAAATAAAGAAAGAAAACAAGAACCGAATCATGAGAAAGAGTGAGAAAAATGAAATATAGTGTCCCAGTGTCTGGCTACTTACAAACTCCCTCTTACTTTTCCATTCTTAACTCAACTGTCTTTAAGCCTTTCATTTAATATTCCCTTTCTTGCCACTGCTATCCAAATGGATGGGTTGTTCTGATGCCCTCCTGCCCTCCTTCTTCTAAATTCTGATTTCTTCACATTTTATTCTCCTTCCCAAGTACCGGTTGTGGAGAAAGGGATTACGTAATTACTACCTTGGATGGTCTCCACCGTCCTGAGGATGAGCTTTGCATAGCAGTTTTTTTTTTATTATTATTATTATTAGTTCCTCTGCTGCTCCTTTTAACCTCCTTGCTTTCCTCTGGGTTCTGTCTTGACGCGGTTATTAACGATACATGGAAAACAATGATAGACCTGAATGTTCAATGGCCCATGGAATGCCCACAGAGTTGTTTCCTCCTCCTCCTCCTCCTCCTCCTCCTCCTCCTCCACCGCTCCTCCAGCTTTCCACACTGAACCACTGCAGTTTGGATCAGTCTCAGTTAAAAACAACGGGGTGATAGAGGATGCATAAACGAGCCCACCTCTCTTAAAGCAACCTCACTCCGGTCATCCCCGTGGCAGTAAAAGGAATCTACACAAGGGGACGCTAGGTAACCTTAACCTCAGGCTATAGATACGGTGCAGCTCTCTGTCCCGCTGCTTATTAATGAAGACTTCAGGCAACAAAATGTAGGGCCGGTTTTCTAAAATGTTAGGAGAGAAGGAGTAGGGGAGACGCAGAGGCTGGATTGTAGCCCTCAGATATCCAGCAACAAAAGGCTTAATTGACAGAGTCGTACTTGGGATGAGGCTGTTGTCAAGCCAGGCTGTGACTCTCAGACAACAGAGCCTGCCATAGGTCTAAAGTCTAAAGGGTGCAAATATGATTGTGCCCTTTTGTCATTAAAAACAATAACAAGAATCATATTCAAACAGCGGTGAAGGGTGTTCTCTCTTCCTTCAGACCCAAAATCCTTCTCTATATAGTTTGGTCAGGGGAGGATTCCAGTTGGTGTGAAA
Source organism: Laticauda laticaudata (assembly GCA_004320025.1). NCBI lineage: Eukaryota > Metazoa > Chordata > Lepidosauria > Squamata > Elapidae > Laticauda > Laticauda laticaudata. Next base: position 39,808 of record BHFT01027478.1, read on the forward strand.
TGTCTCTCGCTTATCGAACAGTAATTTATGATTTGTCTATGATTTTTTTTTGGGGGGGGGTGCTTTTTCAAAGGGAGAAAAAACAATTGGATTATTGTTTTTCCAAATACATTAGTTCGCCCCCCCAAAAAAAGTTTCACCTTTTCTTACCTCCTCTTCTTATTAGTGATGCTAATGCCATTGGATCCATCATGCCATGGGTCACTCATTTCTTTCAAGGCACAGAAAACCACCTATCTTGCCAAGGGTAAAATTGTTTTGCTCAGAAGAAATTCACTCTGAAGTCACATGAGTTGATTGTTGAGGAATGCATGTACTATTATAGTGTTAATGGGGAGGGGAGGGGGGGAAGAAGAAGAAGGAGGAGGAGAAGGAGGAGGAGAAGGTGAAGGTGAAGGAGAAGAAGAAGAAGAAGAAGAAGAAGAAGAAGAAGAAGAAGAAGAAGAAGAAGAAGAAGAAGAAGAAGAAAGGGAGGTAGGGAGGTAGTGGATAGTTTTTTGACAAACTTTCATGCTTTGCTCCTCCTTTGTTATGAATGGCTTTGAAGCAGTGCAGGATATTTACCAGTTGATGAACAGTTAAAATTGCACACAATTGAATGGTACCAAACAATAACATCTCTTTTTGCTGCATTTTATGGTACCAAACAACAACAGCATCTCTTTTTGCTGCATTTTAACTGCCTAAAAAAATAAAATGCATAAAATGGCTCTGGATTCAAAGGGTAAAGTGTCCTATAGTACCTCTGGGATAAATATAAATCAAACATGATTTTTCCCTAGATTGTACATCAGTGTAGAACAAGAGTCTTCAAACTTGGCAAGTTTAAGACTTGTGTACTTCAACTCCCAGAATTCTTGAGCTAACATGATTAGAGGAGGAATTCTGGGAGTTGAAGTCTACAAGCCTTAAAGCTGTCAAGTTTGAAGACCCCTGGTATAGAAGATATAGCTGTTTTAAATATTCCCAACAGACATAGCTGCCTTAAAGTGCAATCCACTGAATCCTTGAACCAGCAGAAAAATGTAGGATTGTAATATTTGCTGATTAGTGTGCTCATTTCTACCTCATTCATAGGGTTGTATTTGCAGATTTAATGCAGTGTGAGAGTTAATGAAAGGAATTAGTACAGTGGTTCTCAATTCATGGTCATGGACCCTGAGGAGGGCACAGTATCATCACAGGGTCTGCGAAGGCTTGAAGAAATGTTATGATTTAAATCTTGAGTTAGGTCTTGGGGGTCAGTGGCCATTGTGTGTAGCCAAAAAGGGTATTTTGTCCATGATGAAGAAAAGGTTGAGAACTCCTGAATTGGTAGATTTCCCAGACTTATTTTTCTTCTCCCACTGATCATCACCTTCCAGTGAGGATAAACCACCGCCAATAACTCCCCCTCATGTGGGGTTGAAATGCAGGATCTCTGCATCACTGAGCACCCCACAGATAAAGTGCTGGATCAAAGTTAAAAGAAGGAGAAATAGTTCATTAGAGGCCAAGCTTCTGGTCCCACAAAGACCTTCCAGGTAGAACAGAGTCTTCCAGATCCCCTTGCCTCTTTCTTGACATCAATGCAAACAGGCAGTTAATCCATGAGCTCCTGGCAACCCACCATACCTGGAAGCTCAGCAAAACTCCAGTAATTGAAGTACTACAGTTTCTTCAACTCAAATAACATTTCTGGACAGTTGCAGTACTACGACCTCTACAATGTCTAGAACTCCATATTGGACTTCTAAGACCTCTAGTTCTACCATGCTTGGAAACCCAGCAAGAGTCTTACCCAGGGACCCTCAAACTTGGCAACTTTAAGACTTGTGGACTTCAACTCCCAGAATTCTCCAGCCAGATGTTAAAAGTTGCCAAGTTTGGAGACTTCTGGTCTAACCCATTCTGATAATGATTTCAATTTAGATCCTGTGGAATCCTCCCCCCCTTTTTTGATGACCATTCTCATGATCCTTTATGACTGACTAATAAGCACAGTTTCCAATCCAGCTTCAAGTTCACTCCCCAAGCTGTAGAATCTTCAGCATACTTGAATCATGTCCTCTTTGGGCCCTTATTGCTGTGAACATGTGGGAAAGGAGCTTGCCCTCTTCCTAATGAATAAAAATGAGAGCGGCTGCACAATCTGCTGTGTGGTTAGCATTTATACACTCCCCACCTGAGACTTGGAATTGCTGCTTTCCATCTTTTTAATAGCTCTTTGGAAGATTGAAGAAAAGAGGTCAATTCTTTAATTGCTCTTTATGTACTACGATAGGCAAAACAGTAATATGTTAAAAGATAAATAAAGGAGGTGAAGTAATCTTCCAAGGGCTTCTTGAAAACTGATTCCCCTAGTCCGAGTATCAGCAACCCAAGGCTCTGGAGCCTCATACGGCTCTTTGGGTGATCCCACCACTGGCTAGTCCTGCCCATTGCCCTCCCCTCCCAGTCATTCCTCACCTCGCCCGTGTCGTAGGGATCAAGATTCTCAGTACAGATAATCCTTGGCTTACAACCACTCATTTAGCAATCATTCAAGTTAAAGTGGCACTGAAAAACTGATTTGCAACTGGATCTTGCACTTAGGACGGCAGCAGCATCCTAGAGTCACATGATCAACATTTGGGTGCTTAGCAGCTGGCATGCATGAAACAATGGTTGTAGTGTTCCAAGGCCATGTGATGACCATTTGCAACCTTTCCAGACAGCTTTTAACAAGCAAAGTCAGTGGGGAGACTAGATGAGCGGTGGGGGCTCAGTAGTTAAAGTTGCAGACTAAACTCTGCCGACTGCCAGCTCAAGGTTGACTCAGCCTTCCATCCTTCTGAGGTTGGCAAAGGGAGGGCCCAGATTATTGGGACCAATAGGCTGATTCTGTAAACTGCTTAGAGAGGGCTGTGAAGCACTATGAAGTGATGTATAAGTTTCAGGGCTATTGCTATTTACTTAACTACATGCTCCACTTAACAGCTGTAGTAACTTGGTTAACAATTGCAGTAACTTGGTTAACAACTATGGCAAAAAGATCAAAACATTGGGCACAACTCTTTTAACCACCGCCTTGTGTAGCAATGGAAATTCTGATCCCAATTGTGGTCATAAATTGAGGACTACTTATTTACTGGTAGGTTTTATATACTTCAGGTGACTTCCAGGACTGTTTCTTCTCAGTTGTACCTATCCCAGAGGTGGTATTCAGCAGGTTCTGACCAGTTCTGGAGAACCGGTAGCAGAAATTTTGAGTAATTCAGAGAACCAGCAATCCCACCTCTGACTGGCCCCACCCCCATTTATTCCCTGCCTCCTGAGTCCCAGCTGATTGGCTGGATCTTCTTTTGTTGCCCTACACAGAAGAATGGAGCTGGAAAGCAGGTTAGTGGGGAGGGGAGGGAATGGGATTTTGCAGTAATATTCCCCCAGGAGTGGGGAGGGAATGGGGATTTTGCAGTATCCTTCCCCTGCCAGGCCCACCAAGACATGCCCACCAAGCCACACCCACAGAACTGGTATTTAAAAACTTTGAATCCCACCACTGATCTAACCGTCCTGTCAGATCTGTTACGAAAGTCGAAATTGCGGGTCCTGTCTATTAAGAAGAGTCATCTAATGGGACTCTGGAATACCATTCAGAAGTTAAACTTTCACTGACTTTTTATAAGGCCCTGAAGAACTATTTCCAACATTGAGAATGCATGGTTGAGCCTATATCAAGTGCATGGTTGAACCTATATCATGGTTGTATTAGTTGTTGTGTTGGCTAACCTTTTATCTTAGCTGCTATATTTTATTGTTTTTATCTTTTCTTTAATCACTATTAGCAGATAAAGGTGAATATTTGTAGCTCAAAGTTGAAATGGAGAGCCCTTGGTGCTCTCTGAACTTGATGGTTTTCTCTAGTGGTGGGGTTCAATTTTTTTTACTATCGGTTCTGTGGGCGTGGCTTGGTGGGCATGGCAGGGGAAGAATACTGCAAAATTCCCTTTCCCTCCCCACCCCACTAACTTGCTTTCCAGCTCTGTTCTCTTGTGCAGGGCAACAAAACAAATTGATATTTTTTGTTTTAAATATGGTTTTACATTGTGTAAGCTGTCTTGAGTTGCCATTGGTGAATAGGTGGCAATATAAATTAAATAAATACAGGAAGACCTCGCCAATCAGCTGGGACTTGGGAGGCAGAGAATAGATGGGGGCGGGGCCAGTCAGTGGTGAGATTTGCCGGTTCTCCAAACTACTCAAAATTTCCGCTACCAGTTCTCCAGAACTGGTCAGAACTGGCTGAATATCACTTCTGGTTTTCTCACAGATGTTTAATTACCCAAACTAGGTAACATCATCAGTGCTGGTATGGAGTGGGGTTTGCTTTCAATTTATATTCTAACCCTAACCTCGGACTAACAATCAAGAAGTAAACAATACCAATCAAGGAACTGCCAAACAAGGAAATAATAAACAGCCCAACCAAAGACCCACCAAAACTGCTCTCACTAACACTGACAGGGCAAGCCACTAGAATATAAATTGAGAGCAAACCCCTCCCCTACTAACACTGATGATGTTACCTATTTGGGTAATGAAATGTCCGCAAGAAAACAATCAATCTCAGAGAGCACCAAAAACCTTCCATCACTATTAGCTGCCCAGATTGTATTTGAGATGGAGGGCCATATAAATTGAATACATGTGTGTGTGTACTTCTTCACAGTCAAGGTGGTGTAGTAGTTAAGGTGTTGTATCAGTATGAAGGAGATACAGATTCCCATGGCCACAGAAGATCACTGAGTAATATTAAGTAACCGTTCTCTTTTAGGCCAACGTCATTCAAAAGTTTGTTGCAAAACAGAGGTGCTTAAAGGGCCTGTCACATTGGCCGATGGATGCAAAACATTTGTAAAAAGGACACAGCGGACGAGAAAATGTTCCATC